>PVKS010001556.1:0-138713 GCA_004027875.1 Aplodontia rufa | reverse complement strand
CTCCACCAACAGTGTGTTAGTGTGCCTATCTCTCCACAGCCCCTCCAGCATCTATTGTTGTTTATTTTCTTCATCTTTGCCATTCTGACTGGTGTAAGGTGATATCTTAATGTGGTTTTCATTTGCATTTCTCTGATTACTAATGATTTAGAGCACTTTCTCATGTATTCATTGGCTTGATCAATGTCCTCTGGTGAGATTTGTTCTTAATGGTATAGCAATGATTCCCTGCTAAATGTAAGACTATCTTAAATGAATAAAAAATGAATAATAATAAATATGTCTGTTGTCAAATGAATAAATGAAGTGCTTCAGGAATTAGGGAAGACGAGGGACATCATGCTGAGGATGTTTTTGTTTCTCCCATTCTATTTCTTGATCTAGTTTTCCTTCAACTCTCTCCCTTGTGCACCAGTGCCAACTTTTCCCTATGTTGGCTGTTTAGCATTGTCTAGCAGAGAAGATAACTTTAATTGTATAACTAAACATTATGATGAGGGAACTTAAATGAAAAGTAATTTTCAGTTTGCTATTTCAGAACAGGCCCTAGTCCTTGGTGCAAAGTGTTCACACTCTAAACAGGCAAGTCTATGTGTAGTGCTAGACCAGCCATGTATGATCTTTGATATAGGAATTTATTTATTCTCTCTGAGCCTCTACTGAAGATAATAACATCTACCTTGGAGGATTATTATAAGAATATAAAAGTAATTTATGCTTCATGCCAGCACCTATTAGGCCAGCAATATTTTTATGCTTGTTCTTGGATCACAGAATTGTCACTTTAGCAGCAAGCCTGATAGAAATCATACCCAACGCTGCACATCACCCAGAGAGGGATTCTCTTGCCACATGAGAGAGATGGGTGGTTCAGAGAGGGCACAGTGAATGAATCTTTTAGCTGTGTCAGTAACCATGGACTATCCACCAATCCTGGAAAGGTATATGGTAAGAATTCCCTCAGTTCTTGAAACTAAATCCATAAACATACTTGAAACATAAAAACGTAAAGAAAATCTTACACTCTTACACTGAATGACTGGCCCTGCTTCTTTATCTTCAACCCAACCTTGTCAGTAGAGTGATCTTTTTCTGTTTGTTTGGTTGTTTGTTTGTTTTTTCCCCAGTGTTGTGGTCAAGCCCATGGTCTGTGCATGCTAGCCAAATGTTCTACTACTGAGCTACACCTCCAGCCCAGACAGTGATCATTTAAAAGACTCTACCATTCAGGGACCTTATTCCAACAAATTATCATTTCTTCCCTTTCATCAGCATCCTCAGTTTGCTCTCTCCCATCAACATTAAAACATGCTCAAGCCATTCCTAACGTTAAAAAAAAATCCCCTTCTCAACTCACATCCCCTGTAGCTATTTTGCTATCTCCTTCCTCCTCTCTTTAGCCAAACTTCTTTAAATGGTTATCTGCACCCACTGTCTCCACATCCTCACTTCCTGTTTAGGCTTCACCCTCAGGCAATCTGACTTCTGTCACCACTACTCTTCTACTGAAACTCACTTTGCCAGAGATTGCAAAGAATGTCCTGCCATCTAGCCAAGGATGTTTCTCATTATTTTTCTCTGGTGACAGCTCATCAGCACAGGGCTCTGCTAATTGGATTTTATGCCTCATGAAGCTTTTCCTTAACCTGGTTCCTATAACACCACACACCTCTGGCTTCCTCCTTTGAGAATTCCCCTTCTTCTTTTAACTGAAAGGACAGTGTTCTGTTTCTCTCCCAGAGTTCCATTTTCCCTCTCACTCAGTCCATGAGGTTATCTTTTTCAAGTGTCATCTTTAACCTAGTGATTCACAAATTTGCAACTCCAGCCTGAACATTTTGCTGAATTTCAGGCTCATATCCCACCACCAATGGATACCTTGACATGGATGTCTCTCAGATGCCCCCAAATTAATTCGTCACTGATTCAAAAACAAAACAAAACAAAACCTTCCACAACCCTCAGACTCCTACTCCTAGATTCTATTCTCTTCTTGTGTTGTCTATTGCCAATGAAAGACACCAACCACTATTTCACTGGCCAAATGAGCAATATGAGTGACATCACTGACGCTGCCTATGACTTATCCTGATCTGAGGTAGTTGCTCTACTCCACTTCTTCTACCTCTGTAACACCTCAGGATCTCTATATTTGTCCCTTACCCCTGGCCTATATTTCTAATCTAGATTACTCTAATTTGTTTACCAGGGATTGAACTCTGGGGCACTTAACCACTTAGCCACATCCCCAGAGCTTTTTATTTATTTATTTTTAACTTTGAGACAGACTCTCACTAAATTGTGGAGGCTGGCTTTGAACTTGTAATCTTCCTGTCTCAGCCTCCTGAGTCACTGGGATTACAGGTGTGTGCCACTACACCAGGCTACAAGATCACTCTAATTTTTATCTAAATAATTTCCACTGTCTCCTCATAGTTGTCCTAGCTTCTACTAGTAGGTTTTCTCAATCCATTCTCCCCAGTACAACTACGGACTTTTCCCAAGTCCACATTTAATCATTTTCTCCTTTTATAAAACCCATACTTGATTTTCTAACACATTTACGGCACAATCAACTTCTCTTATCATTAACCTACATGGTCTGATCCCTGCAAACATTTAATTTTTATTGTTTATTTGTTTTTTGTTTTTTTAGAAAGAGAGAGGGAGGAGAAAGAATTAAGTTTATTTAGACTATTATCTGGTTTTTGTTTTTCCAACATATAGTTGTGTGTAATGCTGGGGTTCAAACCCAGGTCCTCATGCATGCCAGGCAAATGGGTTGCCTCTGACCCATTACTCCAGCCCCTCTATAAAAGGTTTTTAGAATTAATTTTTTTCTTCAAATAGATCCTTATGCCCCTGCTATCTCTACTAAGCACTCTTCTCTGACTTCCTATTTGGCCCAAATGATTCTTTTTAATTATTAAGATCTCAGTTTAAATATTACTTTCATTGGGAAATTTTCTCTACAAGTGTGAGCCGAGACCCTTCCTGTTGTACAACAACATATTTTTCTTTAAATAACTTATAAAGTTTTGGAATTACCCATTTACTGTGTTTTCCCACTTCTATATAAGCTCTGTGGGGGCAGAGGAACACAGCTTATTCAATATTATATCCCTTGATGAGAGAATAAATGAATACGAAGTACACTGACGTGAGAGTAAGGCAGTGAGCCATCAACACCTGTTTTAAGCAGAACGTGGGAAATGCCACCACTCCCGTGAAACAAGAATGAAGAACAGATGTATCATTTTTACAGCACCCTTGTGAGAGATGTTCTAAAATGGTATTTCCATCCACTTTGGATCCTTCTGTGCTGTGAGGGTTTCCTGAGCAGACCCCCCTATCACCATGCAGTTTACTCTGGTCATGGTCATGGGCTGATTAAACTGTCTCTCTGCACATGGAAATTGAAATGCAAATGACATATCAGTTCCTCAATGCATCACCATAAAGTATGATAAATTAAAATTTCAGAATTGACCAACCATTTATGAAATGGAAACTTAGACTTACAATTCTTCTTTTCTAAAAATTTTTTTAAAAACATTTTTGAGGTATCCTGATTAGGTAAGTTTTCACTGTCTCAAATCCCTAGGTAAATTCCCTCCATGCTCTGATAATTCATGGCAGGAACAAAGCAATGCAGTAGTTCTAAGTAGCTAAGCAGGTGTAGTGGCACATACACACCTGTAATACCTATGATTTGGAGTCTAAGATCATAAGTGTAATGCTAGATTCAACAATTTAGTGAAACCTGTCTCAAAATAAAATATAAATAGGCCAGGCATGGTGGTGCACATCTATAATCCCAGTGTCTCAGGAGGCTGAGGAAGGAGGTTCACAAGTTTGAAATCAGCCTCAGCAATTTAGTAAGGCCTTAAGCAATTTAGCTGGACCCTGTCTCAAAGTAAAAACTAAAAAATGGGCTCAGGTTGTGGTTCAGTGGTTAAGTGCCCCTGGGTTCAATCCCTGATTAAAAACAAAAATAAAAACAAATAAAACACACACACACACACACACACACACACAAACTCAACTAAAAAGTGGCACTTATAATTATTCCTCTTATCACTCTTTTTTCCTTTTTCCTCCTCTTCCTCCTCCTGCTCCTTTTATGTTAGTATTGAATAAAACTCAGGGCTTTACAAACACAGACACTCAAGGGTTGAATGTTTCCCCTCATTTGTGGAGACTAGAGCAAAACCCAGGCTTGTGTGAAAGTTTGTCAGACTCAGGTATTAGACCCAGCAAAGTGTAGCCACACATAATCTAGGGAACCATGGATATGCTGGGGGAGGGGGGAGAGGTGGGGAGGAGCAGAGGGATTTAGGGAGACAATCAACAATGTAGCATCCTCTTTACCACCCTCCCTCAAGAATCCAAATAATACTTATGCAATCATTTAATTCTGGAAAATTCACAATCTAAACATTTATATCGCTTGTAGGGGCAAAATATAGAACAATCAAGAGTGATGTGGGTGATGTGGGGTAATTCTGGTTTAAGAACAAATTCATATCATATTGTTACTTTATACGCATTTATGATTGTACGATAACTCAACTCCTTAATAAAAAATTTTTTTTTAAATTCTGGGCTTTACATATGGCAGGGCTAGGGGTGGGAGGGTGCAAGCAAACATTTTACTACAGAGTTTCATTCCTAGCCCCAAAGCTATGCTTTTTGGATGCTACAAATCACTAACAAAATCCACACCTTGCTGAGGACAGTGATGCACATCTGTAATCCCAGTGATTCAAAAACTGAGACAGGAAAACCATAAGTTGCAAATCAACCTGGAAAATATAGCAAGAGTAAAATGGTTTAGGGATGTAGCCCAATGGTAGAGCATCCCAGGGTTCGATCCCCACTACTGAAAGAAAAAAAAATCTACATCTTTCACATAGGGTACCAATAAAAATTAAAATATTTATTGTTTCCAAAAGCTAACAATTTATGATAATTTCATTCTATTTCTTTTTATATAAAGATATAGAATATGTGGTAAAGTGTTAGTGCTTGGTAAGTAGTCCTCCTGTAAGAGGGCATTATTTGCCAGAATTATATGAAACTTGTTTCATAAAATAGTTCAGAGCAAAGCATTTCACTCATTCCTGATTGTGTGCATGAAGTTTCATTCTGAGTTTTAGTTTCATTAGAAAATCTGTGAATTTGAAACTCTACTAAATCCAACAAACACTACTCCCTCCAACCTTAATCAATAAAGTGGGAAATATTTCAAGACATTTCTGATGGTTTTAAAGTGTTATTTTTGTTTGTTGCTTGCTTTTTTGTTTTTCTTTTGTGGGGTGTGTTATTTGTTTTTTAAATGTGAGTCTATGTCTTCCTGTGAAATGATTTGGTTTCCACAAACATGGGCACATGCACACTTCCCCACACCTTTTTTTTTTTTTTTTTTTTTTTTTTTTTTTTTTTTTTTTTTTTTTTTTTTTTTTTTTTTTTTTTTTTTTTTTTTTTTTTTTTTTTTTTTTTTTTTTTTTTTTTTTTGAGAAAGAGAGAAAGGGACAGTGAGAGAGATTGAGAGAAAGAGGGAAACAATTTTAATTTTTCATGTGGCTTTCATTGCTCCAAAGATTCATTGTGTACAGGGTACTGGGGTTTGAACTTGCTTACTTGCACATGCCAGGCAAGCGCTGCAACCCATGAGCCAATGCTCCAGCCCCCCTTTCCTCTCTCTTTTACCAAAACAGCTTTCTCTGAGGCTTGAGATGGGAGAAAGCAAAGAAGGGCACCAATATTTTATCTTTCATATATTTCATGCCTTTGTGCAACTTATTCTTCTATTGTTTTGAAATGTTTCCTAAAATAGATTTGTCTCCCCTTTCCCCCTACTCCCCCTCTTTTTTTTTTTTTTTTTTTTTTCCCTGTACTGGGGGAAATGAAACCCAGGGATACTTTGCTACTGAGCTACAATCCCAGTGCTTTTCTTTCTTTTTCGGGGTGTGGAAGTGGGGGTGGGCAGGGTCTCGCTGAGATGCTCACATTGACCTCAAACTTGTGATCTTCCTGCCTCAGCCTCCCAGGTCACTGGAATTAAAGTCCTTTGCCACCACACCCAGTAAAATGGATTAATTTTCACCTCATATTTGGAATGAGTAGAATTTTTGCTCTAGTTGATGGCCTACTTAAAAACAAAACAAAACAAACCATTAAGGGTATATAGTTCAGTGGTAGAGCTTGCTTAGCATGCAGGAGGCCCTGGGCTGGATCACCAGCAGTGAGTGGGGTGACACAGTAAGTGTACTTTTCCTAAATATTTCCCTTGATATAGCACTCTCATCCAAACAAGCAAGGAGTAAAATGTATCAGCTTAGGATACAACATCACAAGTTGGTAAGAGTCTCTTTCCCACAGTTGGGAAGGAATTAAAGTTGGCTTATTTGTTTCCATTTGGTAGTGGAAAAACTACTGAAGAGGACTTGAGTCTGTGACTTATCTGCTTTGTGACCTGAAACAAATTACCTACTCTCCCTAACCTCCCCCTACATGTGTTAAATATATGTTCCCTCATATCGAAAAATCAAATTCAACAAGATAGGGATCATAATAGTCTTACCTATTTTGAAGATTACTGTAGGGGCTGGGAGTGCAGCTTGCCTTGCACATTGAAAAGGGGAAACAAAGTAAAGTTTTAGGTAGGTTGTTAGAAGCAAATCCTAGACCACACCCTGTCACTTACTTACAGAAGACTGAGTTGAACATTTCTAACAAGTATTCTTTTACTAGTTTCTCTATTTTTTTTTAAAGAGAGAGGGACAGTGAGAGAGACTCAGAAAGACAGAATCAGATTTTATTTAGTTTTTCATGTGGCTTTCATTGCTCTGACACTTTGCTGTGTACGTGGTGCTGGGGTTCCAACCTGTGTCCTTGCGGATGCCAGCCAAGTTCGATAATCACTGAACCACTGCTCCAGCCCTAGCTTCTCTAAAATTTTAATTTTAACTTTTTTAGTTCACATTCACTCATCAAAATTATGACCTTAAAAAAATATGACCTTAGCCTTTCCAATTGAGAGAGAAAAAGAGAGGGAGAGACAGAGAGAGGGAGAGGGCCACTCTTAGTTCTTGTTCTCTGGTAGACAATGCCTATTGACATTTTATGCTTAAGGGGATTCAGTAAAGCTTCCTTCGCTAAGATGTATCTTCACACCAGAATCAGTATGCACCCAATGACCCCCAACTCATGCTGAATATACTCTTCTATGTTTCCCTACCCAGCACAGCTAAGATCAGGGATCAGAAAAGGGACTCCCAATGAAGTGCTCCTTTGGGGTTTGTTTTTAATGCCATAATTTATTGTGCTTGTGCATTTTTACCTTCTACCCTAGTCTTTCTTTCAGGAACCCCTAGTTTTTGGTCAATGCTTGGGCATAATGTATTCTCATGGGATATAAGTCATTGTGAAATGACAGGCAATTGCCTGGCAACCCATGTTCAACCTAAATAGATGCCTAATTACTGACAGATCAAGGGGGTTTTCTGCCAAATAGTAATAATATTGTACTCTAAGATAAAAATAAAACAAGAAAACAAATTGAGCAGAAGTTGATAGTACACAGATTTGTGGGAAACTTGGCCTCCTATGCTCCCATGGGCTCTGGGTTGGCATTGAATCATCTCATTATATTTTTACATATATCATAGAATGTGTGGAAACACTTTAGAAGATTTAAAGGAAATTGGATATCAAACAATAGCTACTCTACTCCTTTCTCTCTATGTCTCTGTTGCTCTCTCACTCTCCCCACCTCTCCCTCTCCCTCTCCCTCTCCCTCTCCCTCTCCTTCTCCCTCTCCTCCATTCAGGATATCTGTAGGAAAGGAAATAATTTAGCTCATGGGAGCCTAAAATTAGCTTAATCTCTACAGCTCTTCTTTCCAGGAAGAATTGTATAAATTGTTTGCATGATGCAGTATAATACCCTCATAAACTATTACATGGTCATTATTTTGGGAAAAGAAAAAAAATAAATTAAACTTATTTACTTGCCAGGATGACAAGAATGGTTTAAATATTTTAGAAAAACTTTGACACATGGAACTGATAGAATTTTCCCATGAGAACAAAAACTTCCAAATATTCTTCACAAACTCAGGCGACTTCCAAAACTTATTTCTCTCTACTATTTCAGGATATCAGTCCTAGCACTGATGTTTTCCTCAATCTTCCTTCTTATCTTTTCCTTGAAGATTCATTTTGTATAATCACAAGAGAATTCAGAATGATTATTTAATCCACCTAAAATACCAAAAGGGAGTCACAGACAGCTTGATGGATTTTTTGCCAAAGGTATGAGGACTTCACTATTCTATGTAGAGAGAACATTATTCACTCTTCGCAGCGAGATGATCGGTGAATTATAATATTGCCTATGAAGAAAAATTGATACGGGGAATTGAACCCATGGACACTGCACCACTGAGCTACATTTCTAGCCCATTTTATTTTATTTTATTATTTTTATTTGAGACAAGGTCTCACTAAGTTGCCCAGGCTGGCCTGGAATTTGCAATCAACCCACCTCAGCCTCCCCAGAAATTTGAATTACAGACCTGTAGCTAAATGTTTTTATTAAATTTTCACACAGTAAGCTATCCCAGTGATTTTCAAGGAGTCATACATCTCATTGCCTGCAAATCTTTTGCAAGGTATTGTAATTTTAACCCTATCCCAGACCTTATCATAATCCCCCAAACTCTGCTAGGTTTAAAGAAGTGGAACCTAGTTGTGCATATTTTTCTAAAGCTCCCTAGGTAATTCTGACTTGTTTTTTACAATGAAAAGTTTAGTGCAATACCCTTCTGCCTATATTGTACCCAAAGACCCATGCCCTATTAACAATTTCAGTAGATGGCGCACTTTCCACCTGCCAACTTCCTTGCTTGGCGGAAAGAACCCTAAGTGTGCATGGAAGTCAAGTGCATTCTTCCTTGTCCTGCTCTTTCCCCCTCCCCCCTGGCAAGCGGCAGTGGCCAAAATAAAGTTCAATGCCTTACTTCCAACAGAAGCAAGAACCTATAAAGGGCACTTCAATACCCCTTCCTACATTCACAGGAAGATTATATGTCTTCCTGTAATAAAATGATTGATCTATGCTCATCAGAAAGAATGTAAGAATTTCAGATAGTGTAAAGATAATATAAAGGTCAGCATAGTCCAGGTTTACAGGAAGAAATACGCCTTGTACATTGAACGTGCACAGCTGGGAAAGGCTAACGGCACACCACCCAGTGCATATGCACCCCAGCAAGATGGTTATCACTAGGATGAAACTGGATAAAGACCGCACATAACTCAGAGCTGAAAGCTTCTCCTGTCTACAGATTGTAAGATGTTATGTGAATCTCCTAGTCTCATTTTTTATACTAACATGATAGGAACTATATTAAAAGATCCTCAAGCTGGTTGTGATGGTGCCCTCCTGTAATACCAGTGGCTTGGGAGGCCAAGGCAGGAGAATTGCAAGTTCAAAACTAGCTCCAGCAACTTAGCAACTTAACCAGATCCTGTCTCAAAATGAAAAATAAAATAAAATAAAAATGATGAAGATGTGGCTCAGAGGTTAAGCACCCCTGGGTTCACTCCCTGGTACCAAAACAAATGAATAAATAAAGATCCTTGAACAGAAATCCATATCTTACCAAGAGGGGTGCGGAAAGCATATGTATAACAAAAGCAATTGAGAAAAGGCAGAAATAAAGTAATTTTACATGTAATTCTCATTAAAAACTGCTAAAATGAAGGGGGAAAGATGCATTTCACTTCTGTTACACCAATATTGAAAACATATAGTAGAATTTATCTTTGCAAATAATTTGTGTGGTAAGATATGTTAAAGTGGTTGAGAGGGAAGTATCACAATTGTTTATTACACAAATGTAATCATTCTTCCAAAGAATTTAAACATGCCAACTTCCTAGCAGAAAATTGGAAACCAAAGACACAGGGCAGAAAGCAAACCAAGTAGAGATTTTTGGGGAGGGGAAGGGGACCAAAGATTTAACTCAGGGGCACTTAACCACTAAGCCACTTCCCTAGTCCATTTTTTTGTTTGTTTGTTTGTTCATTTCTTATTTTAAGACAGGGTCTTACTAGGTTGCTTAGGGTCTTGGTAAGTTGCTGAGGCTGGTTTTGAACTTGTAACCCTCCTGCCTCAGCCTCCCAAGCCACTGGAATTACAGGTGTACACCACCACACCCAGCCCCAAGTAGAGATTTAGATAGAAGAATTTACATATATATATATATATATATATATATATATATATATATATATATATATATATATAGGCAGGCAGGGGGTATATATATGGAATGCTGATGTAATTGCTAAAAAAAAATAAAGACTAGTTGTGTGAAAAATTTATCATGGGACAAACACATGTCTTTCACTCAACTGAAACACAGCACAGTATACCTGTAAGGACATGAGTTTTAGAGTGAGACAAACCTAGATTTAGACAACTGTTTCAGCTCTTTAATCCCAACCATGTTACTTAAGCACTAATTATCAATGAGATATTACTTACTTTACCCAGTTGTAATAAACACTAAATGAAAAGAGATAAATAATGTAAAGCAATTATCTCAATGCTTAATGCAGAGCCAGTATTTAACAAATGTCTTTGAAGTATTAGGAAAAGTAAATGTAGATGCTGACATGATTTATTTATTTATTTATTATTCTTTGGTACTGGGGTTGAATTCAGGGGCATTCTAACTCTGAGCTATATCCATAGTCCTCTATATTGTTTATATTGAAACAGGTCCTCACTAAGTTGCCTGGACCGGACTCAAACTTGCAATCTTCCTGCGGCAGCCTCCTGTGTAACTGGAAAAACAGGTGTGCACCACCATACCTGGATAGATGCAGAGATTTTTTTTTTTGAGAGTAGAAAAGGGTAATAGAAAATTATTGTGAGTTTTGAAGAAGATACTCTTATATCGTTCAGTACTAATAATCATGAGATGAACAGGAAAAATATATTAGTTTTGTAAAACAAACAAAGCCCTCATTTTGATTTGCAAATCTTATGTTTGGGAGATGCACTTTTGTTTACAGGCTTCATAAACTCGAGTGATTTATGTATCTTTACTTTTCATGCTTATGTGGCAGGAATTATATTAAATGCCACTTTTTTTTTTAATTTTGAGCAACCTTACAAGATTTTAACAAAATAATATAAAATGTGTATAAAATATGTATATATTCTGGATATTGCAATTATCCCCAGGAGTGCCCCCCCAATTACCCTCCCTTATCCCTCCCTCCCCCTTCCCATTATAACTCTAAAGTTAAATATCACTTTGAATATGGCGTGATACACACACACATTGGATCCAGAGATTGAACCCAGCATTGCTTAACCATTGAAGTACATCCCCAGCCCTTTTTATTTTAATTTTGAGACAGGTTTCACTAAGTTTTTCAGGCATCGCAAAGTTATTGAGACTGGCTTTGAACGTACAATCCTCCTGCGTCCACCTCCTCAGCCATTGGGATTACAGGCATGTGCCAGCACATCCAGGAAATATACCATAGGATTTTTGAATATTAAATCATAATGGTGTACATAAATGTTTTGTTTTCAAAACTATAAAGTCCTACATAGATGGTGCTAAAATAGTTACTAATAGTTAAAATTTATTCGTTATTGAAGTTCATCATTAAAATTGAAAAATTATTCTCTCAAACTAAAGTAAGATATTAAGTGAGTAAGCAAATTTGGATTAGAATGAAAAGAATGGATACAGGATGGTGAAACTGGAATCTGTGAAAAGATGTTTCCCAAATTCAGGGAGATCAATATTAGCAACGTATTTGCAATACTTTTGGAGGAATTCCCATGATGATTGTCCTTCTAATGATTCTAGTATTGTCTTTAAAATGCCTTTGGCAGTACTTTAACAGGATATTTCACTTTACTCCCATTAAATTGTACACACGTTGGCTAGTTCCTTGGGGATGTGGCTCAGTGGTTAAGCACCACTGGATTCAATCCCCAGTACCTACCCCCAACTCTCCCCCAAAATAAGACTCTATCAAGGTCCTCATGTTACTCTGATCCCTAACTTTAGAAAACAATAGTTTTTATTATTAATAATAATTTATATCAATGATTTTAAGTGTTATGTATAAATGTTTCAGGTTGTTGGTTTTGTTTTCTTTTGGTACCAGGGATTAAACTCAGAGGCATAGCCTTTTATGTTTTTTATTTTGAGACAAGGTCTGCATAAGGTGCTCAGGGCCTTTCTAGGTTATTGAGGCTGGCTCCAAAGTTGCACTGCTCCTGCCTCAGCCTCCCAAGATGCTGGGCTTACAGGTGTGCACTCCTGTGCCCAGCTTAAATGTTTTATTATAGGCTTCTTTAAATTAGCATTCTATGTTAAATACATAACTTCACATGATATGTAATAATGTCACCAAACTAAAGAATCAAAAAAGCTCCTTCATAGCAGTGAATGCTATGCTATTTGAAGGTCAATTGCCTTTTTTGTTTTGCTTTGTTTCTGAAGAGAGAGGGACAGTGAGAGAATCAACTTTATTTAGTTTTTCATGTGGACTTCAGTGCTCAGAGACTTCACTGTGTATGTAGTGCTGGGGTTTGAACTTACATACTCGCACATGCCAGGCAAATGCCATAATCACAGAGCCGTTGCTCCAGCCCCAAAGGTCATTTGTCTTTTAACCATGCAGAGAATCTTTATCATGTTGTACTTCAGAAATATATTTTCAGAGATGAGAAACAGGCCATGTTTTAATGTTTTTGTTAAACTACCATATATTTTTTTTTTCAAAGCAGTATGCATTACAATTCTTTCTGTTAAAGAGAAAATCAAGTCCTTAAAGAAAATTTCCTATTCTGGAAGTGGGAGGAAATTAAGAATGTACCTATTTTTGTTGGTGGTGGTGTTATTGTTATTGTTCACACACACACACACACACACACACACAAACACAATTGTATTGCAAAGCAGACTGCTCTTGACAGCTCTTTAATGGACAGCAACAGACAGCAAGTTGCCTCTGCCTCTGAGAGGCCTAGTGACTGAGCAACTGAGTTACGACAGCAGGTGCCAGGACAATCAAGTCCATTTTCTCACACAGAATAGCATGTCATGGAGTTTGTTCTATTAGTCTTTTTTTCTCTGTTAAGGAAGCAAGAGTTTCTCTGTATGGAAGCACTGTTGCTATTTCTAGTTTAAGAAAAAAATGGTAATGAATTTGATAACAATTGACTGTTGTGAAAATAGTAAATTATCTTTAAAATAGATTATTCACACCTATAGGAGAAGGAATCTCAAGAATGCATATAATTGATAAAAGCTGGCTCTGAATGACTCATACAAACGTGCACTAATGTTCAGTAAAAACTGATTATGCACACTATATCCTTTCTTTCCTGGAAACAGCAGCTAAGAAAGAAGTTTTTAAATTTAACCAAATAAAATATGGCAAATACTGTATATTTAAAGACCTTCACAATTTTACTTCCTTTTGCTGTTAAAGTCACAGTGGCCAACAGGAGTAATCTATTTTCTTTTAAATTAACAAATGTCCTGGTGGTTAAGGATAGGGTGGGGTTACACAGAAAGAAGTTGGCAAGAAAATCTTCAGAGCCTGTTACAAAACCAACTGCTAGCCAAATATGATTCCAGATAGACGAGAACCACCTGTTACAAGAGATTTTTTTTTTTATGTACTAGGGAGTGAACTCAGGGGTGCTCTACTACTAAGCTACATCCCCAGCCCCTATTTTAAATTTTATTTTGAGACAGGGTCTCTTGTTGTCCAGGCTAGCCTTGAACTAGTGAACCTCCTGCCTCAGCCTCCCAAATTGCTAAGATTACAAGCCTGCACCACTGTGCCCAAGCAGAAAGAGAGAGAGAGAGAGAGTATTTGTGTTAACTGGGGATTAGACCCAGGGGCACTTAAACACTGTGCTACATCCCCAGTCCTTTTTATATTTCATTTTGAGACACGGTCTGGCTAATTGCTGTGGCAACTCACCATCCTCCTGTCTCAACCTCTGGAACTTTTGGAATTACAGGCTTGCATCACCACACCCTGCCAGAAAGAGGTTTTCAAAGACAAAATGAAGTTGGAGTCAGTGGCACATGCTTGTAATCCAAGCGATTTGGGAGTCCAAGGCAGGAGGATAGCAAGATAGAGGCCAGTCTGGACAACTTAGTGAGACTCTGTCTCCAAATAAAAACAAAGAGGTTTGGGGATATAACTCAGTGGTAAAGCACCCCTGTATTCAATCCCCTCTACTGTAAAAAAGAAAAAAAAAAAGAGATGACCTCAGGTATCATTTTCCCAATTATAATATAAAGAACATATTAAACACATGTACATATTTTCCATACATTATTAAACATATTATGCATAGACATAATTACTTATATGTTCCTATAATCAGTCAAGAAAACCCCCTGAAAGTAAATGTATTGTTACTGATAATAGTAACACCTACCTGAGCACTTTAGTCCTCACAACTACCAATTGTTTTACAGATTGTTAAATGGAAGAAGAAAGGTACAGAGAGTTAAGTAGCAGGGTCAATGTCATGCAGTTAGCAGGAGATGATGTTAGTATTCACTCAGTTCTGTCCTACTCCAAAGTCCATGCTTTCAACATTTCTGTAATACTGTGCCCTACCTAAATCTTGATCTTAGGAAACATTGCTTCCTAGACTTGACAATGCAAATCACAAGGAACCTTAGATTGTAAAGTGCATGGACAATTGTCAAGACTTCAATGACGCATGAGTGAAAAGACAGAAATTTAAATTCACAAGAAATGCTAGGAAAATGAACAACTTTGCTTAGCCTATGCAAAATCCCCAATTGGATTGTTTCAAAATGGAATAAACAATGTTTCATTAGAACACAATTTAGAATTCTTCTTAGGAACAATGTGACATGTAGAAAGAGTTCCCTTTTTAAACACTTTGCCAAGAGAAAATATTCTGATTTCAAAAAATTAGGAAAAGGCCTCACTTCTTTTTCCTGTTTTGTTTTTTGTTAGTTTTTGTTTTTTTGTTTGTTGTTTGTATTAAGATGGGGCATGAATTGTGTGTGCCCAAAAGTGGGATGTCTCAGTCTCACTATGTTGCCCAGGCTAGTCCAGAACTCCTGCTTCAAGCCACCCACCTACTTCCACTTTGAGAGTAGCTGGGACTGCAGCACTGGGCTCAAGGCCTCACTTCTAAAGTAATTACAATGGCCTGCATTCTATTTCTATCCCCACTATGGGGGTGATGGGGTGGGATGTTAGAGTTGGGTTACACACACACACAAAAACGTACACTACTCTCAATGGAATCAGTGTTTATTTAAGGTTATTGTAATCACAACTGATAAGAGAAAAGATGTACCCAAATTACCTCTTTAAAATGTCACTAATGTGAAAATTTCTTGAAGGGTATTTTCCAAAAACTACTATATGATGATTCATATGAGCTTGTTATTTATCTCATTTTAAATAAAATGAGATGTAAAACTCATTTTACATCTGTAAAATGAGCATTAAAATGAGAAGTAAAACTATTCAGCAATAGAAAAGAAAAACTCAATGCAAGGGCGTAGTTAGAGTTCTGAACGTCAGGGGAAATAGAATGTTGGTCATTCGGAATTTAGCTCTTTATGGAACAGTTTCTTCATTAATTGTACTAGCGGAAATTTCTTCAAAATAGAGGAACTTAAAGGGAGGCAACTTAAACATCTGAAAGTGCAGGTTTATTTCTAACTAGCGAGAAGTAGAGGGTCAATGATGAGAAGCTCAGCTTGGAAGTCGGAGACTCCCTCCCCTTCGCAGCCCACGTGGCCAAAGTAAACAGAAGGTGGGCCGGGGCAGGGAGGTACAGGACTCGGTCAATTTCCTAATCTGTCATGTCTGTAAAATTACAGGTCCCTAAAGCACTAAGGGCATGCGCTTGGCGAAAATGAGGAGTGCTTCTGCCGCGCGAGATTAAGGTGACAGGGAAGGAGGGGTGCCACGACCGAGGCAAGACAACCCAAAAGGCAATGGGGTGCGGGCTTTGGAGAGGCTGGTGGGCGTTACCAGGGATGTGTGCAAAGTTAGGTGCAAGTGGATGAGGGAAGGTGTGGGGAGGGGCTAGGAATGTGCAACGGGATACCTGGAAGGAGGTGAGAGTGAGGGCGCAGTGGCAGTGCCAAAGGGGTTCGCGCGGGGGCGTGTGCACCGATACTTCTAAGGGGGTGGTGGAGCCCAGACCAACCAAAAGTTTCAGGAAATCTGCGATCTCACATGCAAGTCCATGCGCGCGTACCACCTCCTCCTTCGAGCCCGCCCCGCGCCTTCTCCCCGGAGTAGAGACCCGGCCAAGAGTGGACACTGGGGTGGAGGGTCCACGGAGGCAGGAGACCCAGGTGGAGGCTGGGGCGAAGGTCCCGGGAGGCTGGGCGCTCCCCCTGCGCTCCGTGATCGCCACCGCCCCACGCTCCTCCGGGCGCACTGCTTCTCCTTCTCGCCCGCACCGAGTGAGGGCAGCGCTGGCCTCGGCGGCGCCCCCTTGAACAGCCCCCAAGTCTTTCCGCGGGACGCCCTGGGCGGGGGACAGATTCCCTGGGAGCTGGAGCTGAGGGCTCCGGGGCGGCGGCAGAGGCCGGGGCGGAGCTGGAAGAAAGCCGGGCGGAGGAGGAGGAGGAGAAGGAGGAGGAGGAGGAGGAGGAGGCAGCTCTTGCAGAGGAGGCGGAGGCCGGGGCAGAGGAGGAGAGCCGGAGGCTGCGGCAGCGGCGAGAGCTCTGGCGGCCGCCGCCGCCTCCTCGCGAGCGCCGCGCGCCCAGGCCCGGCTCGCATGCGAGTCACGTCCGCCCCCTCGGCGCGGCCGCCCCGAGACGCCGGCCCCGCCGAGTGATGAGAACAGACGTCAAACTGCCTTATGAATATTGATGCGGAGGCTAGGCTGCTTTCGTAGAGAAGCAGAAGGAAGCAAGATGGCTGCCCTTTAGGATTTGTTAGAAAGGAGACCTGACTGCAACTGCTGGATTGCTGCAAGGCTGAGGGACCGGAACGAGGTCAGAGCGCTTCTCTTTTGCCGCGAAACTCTCCCTTTCCTCTCCCCCTCGCTTTCTCCCGGGCTTCCAGGGACGGGGGAGCAAACCTTGGAGTGTCACCCACAAATACCAAGAGGGAAGAGGGAAGCTTCACAAATTACTGGAGCTTCTTCAACATGGCTGACAAATATAGTTTTAATTCCCCCCTTTAAACCTGTAGTTCTGTGTTCTCTTCTCTCTCCTCCTAAAGCTCCTGCCGTCCTTAGCCAGAAAACTTACCTTTGTACACCCGACGAGCCGGTTCCCCGGCCTTTTATCTTCAGGAAAGTGAGCTTTTTTCTTTGCTTTCCTTTCTAAAATAGTTCAGCTTTGGGGGACACTACTTTTCCCCTGTAATCCTGTCCCCCTTTCCCTTCGGGTAAGTCTAAGGAGTCTGTCGTTTCTCCTAAAGCACCCGGAGGGACACTCGCGCGGTGTTTTTGGACCCTTTTATCCGCTGTAGGGTCTGGGTCTGGGTCTGGGTCTGTGTCTGCGCCTTCCCACCCCTCGTCCCCCGCTTGGGAAGCGTGCTGAGCGAATGTCACCGGGGGCGGAATAGGAATACACTAAGTGGAGTTTTGTTTTTTCTCAAGTCCGCGCGTTTTGTTAGTGGCGCTGAGTAAGAGAGGAAGAAATAGTTTCTCTGGTCCCCCAAACAAGAGCAGAACCCACTTTTCTCAAGGTCCATAAGCTCCGCGTGGGCTGTACACGCCAGTCTGGGAAATGTGTGAGAAAATTTGTGGGCAAATCTGCGTCCCGGCTTTGTGCTTCTCCCGAATCAGCTTCGTTTGGCTCCCTGGTAAGTGACAGGCAGACACAAAGGCAGGCGCAGGCCCGGGGCGGGGAGCGGGCGGGGGGCGACGCGTAGAGAGTTGGTGGACTGCAAGGTCAGGGGCGCCGAAAGAATGAAACCCAACCCCGGGGAGAAGCGAGAGCAGATTTCTAAGAGTCCCTTCCGCATTTGCTCTCTTGGCTTCTCTCTTCTTCGGTCTTTAGCTCTCCGCCTCTCTCGCCATGGTCCGGCTGTCCCCCTCTCTCCCCTCTCCCTTCAGTCTTCTCTCCTT
Organism: Aplodontia rufa; assembly: GCA_004027875.1. Classification (NCBI taxonomy): domain Eukaryota; kingdom Metazoa; phylum Chordata; class Mammalia; order Rodentia; family Aplodontiidae; genus Aplodontia; species Aplodontia rufa. The sequence goes on along the minus strand of PVKS010001556.1, from coordinate 120,560 downwards.
TCTCTGCACACACACTGTCACTCACATCTTGCTGAGTCTTTTCTCTCGGACTGCCTGTCCAGAGGTAGGAAGCTAACAGGGTTTCTATGGACAGAGTTTTCTACCTATGACAAAATAAATGTGGCCTGGATAGACTCCTGGGAAGGTCGAATAAGAAATATATGTTATTTGCGGCTTACTGACATCACATTGTACCTTTAATGCACTAAGTGATTTCCCCCTCTCTCATTTGATGTTTAGGATTTAAAACAAGGGTTATATTCAAGTTGATTGTTTAAATTTTAGTGAGATGTTTTTGTATTTGCCTGACTACGGAATAGAATACTTCCATGAATTTAAATCTGAAATCACACATTGTACTTTTCCTCTCCCATCAGGGATTATAAGGGCAAAGCCCAAATCCAAAATTAGTCATTAACAAATGATCCAGTGTAGGAATAACATTGTATGTTAGGGGAAGTTGGGATTTACTGTGAAAAGACTTTGGTGTGATTTGGTTTCCTTTAAGACTGTGGGTATTGTTGCCTGGCTAATGAAATCATTATATTTGCATTTTAATAGAAAGTTGAAATACTAAAGAGGAGTTATATACTTGTACGTGTTTGCATGTGTGTTTCACAGTAGATTTGGAACAGAACATAAATGTCAACACCATAAATATTGATTTTTTAAAAAAGTGTTATTAAGCAGAGAACTGTTGGTGAGGCTTTGGAGAGCTAAACTTCAGTTTAGGAGGCATTTATTGGATTGGCATTTGGTGGCTAGAAGAAAAAGCACAATAATGGACACTGCTGTATAGATCAAATTTCCAAAACTATTCGTCTTTAGTAGTTCAATTTATAACTCTTTCTATTCGTATCTTTGAAAAAGTGGTTAAATTTGCTTTAATCATTGAGACTAGAAGTTGTTTCACATGATTACAAGAGAGAAGCATTACTCATCTCTGTGGCATAGAAGCGATTCATTGGTTAGTTCCCATTTGCTCTAAATCAATAAAGAAAGCATTTAGGAATTTTAGCTTAAATACGTACTGTTTATTGAAAAAAAAACATGGTTAATTACTTTGGCAATTCAGAATTAAAAATAATTTGTTCTGCTAACAGACTAGTGTCTACTTTTTGTAGACAACTTTTCAAATATTTTGGAATTTACTGTCTTCAAGGTCTTCAACTCATAAAAGGTATAATATTTCCCACTCAAATCAATAAATAAGAATAACTTCATTGATTAATAATTTTGAATGTGATCACGATGGTTTGTCCTTTCCTATTAATTTAGTCTCTTTTGTTACTTTATTCGGAAAATAGCTTCTAATAATATTACTGTAGGGGTTTCCATGAGTATAATAAGGAGGAGCTGTATATATTATTTACCAATCTGAATAAAAGTAACACTTTCTTTTATCAGAGAAATTATTTGAATAAGTATGCAATACTTTACAATAAAAGATATAACTTAAGTTCTTACTTTATCATATGTGATAGTACCACTTGGATGCTCCAAAAATTCCATAGAACAATCTTGGTTGCTTGAATTTTAGGAGAGATAATGACAATAGCAAGATTAATTGCGTTTGTAAAAGTACAGCATTGTTTTTGCTTATTTTTTATTGACCTAATCATTAATGAAAAAATAATTTGGACTGAAGGAAGTTCTTTGCTTTGTTTAAATTCACATATTTGTTAATCTCTTTTTAAGGCTTTCATTAGACCTGGCATTGTTTTGTTCTATGTCAGGAACCAAAGACTTTGATATGGTTTTGATGCAGTGGCATAGGGTCCTAGGTATTGACAGGTCAGCATTACTTCCAAAACAATGAAATGCACCTACCTGTTGGACTTGTTATGACACACTTCCAAGGCCTTATTCGGCACTGGATTTGTATTAGGTAACCAAAACCTGGAGTCAGTGTTTTGGTTTCACTTGTTGAAGTTAGAATTTCTCTAGCAATTTCTCCAAGACTCCACCCACATACAGTATTGTAAGCCAGGTGTCACTATTGAAATGTATTTCCTTATTTGCTGACCTTATTAAGAAGCCCTTCTTATGATTCATAGACACACCTAGCAGAAACTCTATTTTCCATCTTGCCCTAAGTCCAAGTTAGTAAATTCTTATCAAATTACCTTGAAATAGCCCAGTGTGTTGGCACACACCTGTAATTTCAGTGACTTGAGGGGCTGAGGCAGGAGGATCATAAGTTCAAGGCCAGCCTTACAACTTAAGACCCTGTTTCAGAATTAAAAATGAAGAGGGCTGGAGATGTAGCTTAGTGGTAGAGTGCCACTGGGTTCAATCCCCAGTACCACAAAGAAGAAAAGAAAAGAAAAAAAATTACCTTCAAATAAAACATCTTTAAAAGTTGCAGTTGTATGACATTATAGAATGTGAATATTTTAGAATGCCTAATATTTAGAAAATATTTGATTTGCTTTTTTATGCTGTATTGTTTCTAATACAAATTATACTGTTTTTGTTTTAATAGAATTTTATAATCTTGCCCAGCTATCTCAAATTGCTGGAGGAAATCTTTGTTTTGTAAGTAACCAGGTAAACTGCCTTAACATCATTGTCTCTGAATGTAGGGACAGGCAAAAACTTTGGATCAGCTGTCAGTATTGATTCATCAAAATAACACTTTCTCAATAATTGTGGCATAGTACTGCATAGTAGTTCCTTTATGGCAGGATGAGGGGGTGGAGGTGTAGTTTACTGGGGATTGAACCCAGGGGCGATTTGCCACTGAGCTTCAACCCCTTGCTTTATGTTCTTTGAGACCAGAGCCTCGCGAAGATGCTGAGGGTCTTGCTAAGTTGCTGAGGTTGGCCTTGAACTTACAATCCTTCTACATGTGCCACCACACCTGTTCATGGTTCTTAGGGTTGCACTGGCACCAAAGCCAGCAGCAGAAAAATATTTCCCAAGCCAAATTTACAATTGGAGTCCTAACTGTGAGAGAGTCTGGTTGCCAAGTAGAGCTGGTGGTTTTCTTGGAAACTGTGCTCAAGAACACAACCACAAGTGATTTAGCCAAATATACAGCATTTACATGGTTTAGGGCTCCAATTTCTAATTTAACTTACTGCCAAAAGTTAGTGAGTACTGTGACATTATTGAATAAGGTTATACAGTAAGTCTGTTGGTTGGTGAATAGTAGGGCCAAAGGGTTCCAAAAGGGATGAAGTAAGGGCACATGAATCATAGTGACCACAAACAAAAAACAGTCATATAATTGATGATTTCCAGCATTATTCTGATTCTTGTGTTGTATATTGTAGAGAATTCCTGATGTAAGATAATCTTTTATTGATAAAACAATAAGCTGTTTATCAAACTGATAAACAGTAAGTTCTTTCAGCCTTGACATATTTTCTACACATCTTTTTTTTTTTAAGAGAGAGGGACAGTGAGAGAGAGAAAAAGAGAGAAATAATTTTTATTTAGTTTTTCATGTGGCTTTCGTTGCACCAGACACTTTGTTGTGTACGTGGTGCTGGGGTTTGAACTTGTGTACTCGAGAATGCCAGGCATGCGCCGTAACTGCTGAGCCACCACTCCAGCTCCTCTACACATCTTTAAATACAGTTAAGTATGCCATGCTTCAAGACGGAGAATAATAGAATTTTTACAAATATTCCTTTCAACATTTAGGTTATATGGACTAAATGAAAAATGGCAAGGTAATTTAAGATATTTGATAAAACTTCCTACACTTATACAGTAAGTCCTGTTCATCAAGTCACTTCTTTACTGCTTGTCTATACAATCCTCCTTTATTAACTTCTGAAGACTCTTTGTTGAAATTAAATACAATGGTGTAATTTTGTGCAATTAAGTATCCTCATCTCAAGATAAAAGCAATTTAACTACATAAAACTCACTGGTTCAAATTCCTAGAAAGAGATGCTTAGACCCATTCAATTCAAATATTATATACAGTTCTTGTACATGAGGTACTTTCTGAAAGCCAAGTCTCTTAACTCAATTGTAACTCAGTTGTTTTAGTAACACCTTTACAGAGCTATGACTCACATAAAACTAGTCCTTTTAAAAGTATGCAATTCAGTTGGTTTGTACATTCATAGAGTCATGCAATCATTACTATTTAATTATAAAACATTTTCATCACTCCCCCAAAATTTTGTAGATGTAAAATAAGGTTGAGGAGGAAATTGCTCTTCAGCAGTCTTTATGATGCCAGGATAGAGAAGGGAAATAGAGTCAGAATAATGATGGCTCTCCATGTTTTATTATACATGGCTACCATATTGGAAAACACCAGGAGAATTGTTAGATTTGTTTGTGGTGAAATAAGAGCACACTTTCAAGGCTGATCACACAAAATTAGGATTTGTAATTTGTGGGGGGTGGTTACTGGGAGTTGAACCCAGGGGTGCTTTATCCCTGATCTATATCCCCAGCCCTATTTTTTTTTTTTTAACTTTTTAAGACAGGATCTCACCAAGTTACTTAGGTTCTCACTAAGTTGCTGAGGCTGGCCTGGAACTTGTGATCCTGTTGTTTCACTCTGCTGAGTTTTTGGGAGGACTTGTAATTTTGGATACACAGGGTTAATTACTTGGTGTTGGTTGCATTTGAATTTCGAACCTTACATAATTCTAGATACCAGACATTCTTGTTGTGCAGTGCTTCTCTCCCTTTTTATTCTGATGAGAATGTTGGATTGCTGCCAGCTGTATCCCATACCTTGGGACCATGACTGATAACTGGAATAAGGAAAATTCAGTGATCTGGAATCACTGAGCTTTGGGTTTCAGAGACATATTTAAGGTATACATGTTATTATGTTCACAAAGGCATTATCTTGGCTTCACAAAACTTCTATAATCACCTTTTCAAGGAAATAGCTATAGAAATAACAATTCTACTTTTTAAGAGTGTGATCGTAACATGTGCTTTCAGGTTTTCTGTATATTTGTCATAAGCACAAGTTAGACACCCATATTAAAGTTTTTCCACTCATTCTTGGTATACGGATTTTTAATGGAAAATAGTGGCTTCTAACCAGAGAAATAAGTAGCTCACTTGTCTTTACTCTCTCTTGTTTCTGTTAATACTTTGTGAATCACTTCGGTTGATAACAGATTTTTGTACTAGTATTTTTGTAATTTTTCAAAGTAGGTGTGAGTGTAATCTTCCATCTTTACTTTTTAAAATACTTTCAAAAATTGTCAGTTTTTTCAAATAAATTAGCATTCACATTTGTTGTTGATATTTTAAACTGAATTTTATAAATAATGTCTATGGAAGATACTGTATATTCAAACAAAAATTGAGTCATTATTTTTATTGCTAATGAACTACTGTCTTCAGAGTGAATTGTCTGTGGTCAGGCATAGACATAGTCAGACAATTTTCCACTAAGGTATACCATATATAATAGGGATTTTTTTTTTTTTTTTAAGAGAGAGGGACAGTGAGAGAGACAGAGAAAGAGAGAAACAACTTTATTTAGTTTTTTACATGGATTTAGTTACTCCAACACTTAGTTGTGTACGTGGTGCTGGGGTTTGAACCCAGGTCCTCGTGCTTGCCAGGCAAGCGCCGAAACCGCTGAGCCACCGCTCCAGCCCCTAATAGTGATTTTTTTAATTTGCTACTTTTACTATATTGAGCTTTGTCCCAATTTTTCCATGGGAACTGCAAAATAATTATAATTTTAATTAGAATTGTCTTGCTTCATTAACCATTGTTCAAAATTACCTTATCAAATCACTTATTTTCTTGACAAAGGATTAAATCTAGTTTCTATGTCCAGATTATACTTTGATGGAAAACTATTAACCCAACTTTAAATAGGTTTTTATTGGAGTTTTTTCCCCAGAAATTGTTATATTTTTGTCTCAAGAAAGAAGAGGGACTGGAGTGGTTGCTTAGCAGTTGGAGCAGTTGCCTGACATGTGTGAGGACCCACGTTCAAGCCCCAGTACCACGTATACAACTGTCAGAGAAACGAAGGCCAAATGAAAAAATTGAATAAAATTGACTCATTGATTCTCTCTCCCTCTCTCTTAAAAAGAAGAAGAAGAAGAAAAAAAAAGGTTTAAGTAATGATAATGGAAGTCAGATACAAAATGATATCTCCAAGGGCTGTGGCCCAGCAGTACAGTGCTTGCCTGGCATGCACAAGGACATAGGTTCGAACCCCAGCACTACATACACAACAAAATGTCAGCGCAATGAAAACCAGATGAAAAACTAAATAAAATTGATTCTCTCTCTCTCACTGTCCCTCTCTCTGAAAAAGAAAAAAGATATCGCCAAGTTATTTCTCTTCCTTTTCTTTGTCTACACTTAAAAACAAGATTACCCATAAAATACCTTATTAGTTGGGCTGCTTCTAAAGTAAAGCACCAGAATCTGAAAATATTGCAATAATACCACACCTAACATACTTTCTTGTTCCTATTAATTTATTTTTTAATCTGTTTGTTCTTTTAGCATTTTCTACTTTTGTTTGAAGTCTCTAACTTTGAAGTTGTAGAATTTTCATATTTGCCATTGGCTATAAATTCTCTCAAGTCTTTTATAACCTTTCATGATTTTTGCATTAAAACGATCACTCTTAGCCACCCTCTAATTAGTACAGATGATTATTAGCTCTTTGTTTTATTGCATACATTATAACAGAACAAGAAACCATGTTTGTAAACAAAGTGGCTGATAGTATATTAGAGTGAGCATCTTAAAAAGTGTATTGAATTAACAAGTTAATTCACTTACATTCCTGTTTTAGTGTACTGAACATAACTGATGAAAGCAAAAATACCAAAAATGAGTAATTTTCACATGCGAGAGAAGAACAAATTCTCCAACTTTAAAATATGTATTGCATAAATTGTTTCAGTAAAAACATAAGCAGGTACATCTTTGCAAGAAAGAACACATTTTAAAATTTATGCTCCATTTTTTTTCTTTTTATTCCAAACTGGTTGCATAAATTGTTATTTTTTTCTTCGTCCTGTGAAGTTGTTTCACCTATAAGTTGAAGTGAAACAAGTTTATATTTTAATTTCAGAATTTTTTTTGCCACATTATAGTTTGTGGAAAAGTGGCAGAAAACAAAAGGCAGTCAATATTTTGCTGATGGCCCACCTTAGAAATGCCTATGATTAAATCATTTGTTACTACAAAATATGAAATTTGGAATGGATATTTGGCAACTAACTTTGGAAAGTAAATTTTCAAAAGAACCTGTCTACTTTTTTTTTGTTTTTGTTTTTGTTTTTAAATTAGGGATTGAATCCAGGGATGCTTAAACACTACAGTCCTTGGGGGGTGGGTTTAATTAATTAATTTTAATTTTGAGGCAGGTCTTGCTAAGTTTCTTAGGTCCTCCCTAAGTTGCTGAGGCTGGCTTTGAACTTGCAATCCTGCTGCCTCAGCCTTCTAAGTTGCTGGGATTGCAGTTGTGCTCCACTGTGCCAGGCTTAAAAATGTGGTGGTTCTTTCAACTAGGAAATTTTAGAAGTATCAACTAATTTAAAAACAAATTTGCAAGTGTGCTGTATGAGGGATATAGGATATGGCATTTTAAAATGACTTAACTACCCATGCTAAGATTTTGTTGAAGTCAAAATGATTGTAAAAACTCAATTTTTCTCCTCCTCCTCTTTCTTTTGATTTGTTATGCTTAGATAATCTGCCAAGTTATGGGGAATTTTTCTTTTTTTTAGAAATGAAAATTTAGTTGTTGACATTGTCATTTTTCTCCACTATTGATAAGAATTCAACCCTCTTAAGGAATGCAGTTTATTTTTGATTCACAGATTGTAAAAGATATGAAAAATGTTGATGAAGGTAAAATCTGAAATAAGAAGTCAGGTAAAATACTAAATTGTTTTTCTCCTTACCCAAGCAATAATAAAAGGGTCATGTTGTAAATTTATATGGGTGTAAATTGTCACTTTGCAAACCATTTGACTACTTAGTGTGCACTCATAATTATATTTCAGTTCACATTCAAGTAAATAAGGCCAAAAAAAAAAGTCTTGGATAAAGGTAGAAAATGCATTTAAAATGCATTGTCAAGACTGCAAAACTTGTCCCAAATTAAATTAGTTACATCGGTTAATTTTGACCCTATTAAAGAACGAAAGGAATGTACATTCTGATCCATTCTTCCTCTCATTACTTTTTGTTTAAAAAATGGAAAGAAGAAAAATAAATCCCCTTTAGAGGTAATTGTTTGACATCCACATGCTCTTGTAGGTTTCCCATTGGAACTTGATGCTTTCCTGTCTTCCAGTTAAGCGCAGTCACATCAACATTTGACACGTGGGTTCTGTGCGCATGGCAGCGCTATTTACAAACACCATCCCAGGATTCCAGAGGCCCTTGAGGAACAGCCGAGGGAGAGCAAGCTTTGTGTGTCTGTCCATGGGCGGAGGAATCAGCACAGTTTAATTCATAGTCAGGGAGCTCTTGTCTGGTTCTGGCAGGGTCATGAACTAGAGATCAAGGTGTCCAGGTCAGGATCAGCCCAGTGCACAGTTTCCCCATCAAAGGCTGTGACTGTATGCAGGGTTCAGCTTCTGGCCTCCTGCAGCCAGAGGAACCAGTTATGCTAAGCATTTTTGGGGCAGACTATGCCTTGGTTCTGATTCTGATTTGCAGTGAAGTGTGGACTCGTCTACCATCTAGCCTTTACCAACGCCTTAGAAAAACAGTGTATCAGTATTTGAAACTACATTGAAAAGTAAGAGAATTCATGATTCAACTTTTAAACCAGATACTCATTTTGAGAACACTGAAGAAAAGGAAATCTTTTGTCCTCGGTATCTCTCCTTCCTTTTCCCCTCCTCCTCTTGCATATGCAAGTCCCTTCCCCTTCTCTCTGGCTTCTGCTCCCCTAATCCTCCTACATTGTAATTCCACATCAAGACCAGGGGTTAAAACAACAAAAACAGGGTTTGAAGTTTTTGTTCTTAGGGAATTGTTCCTCTTTTCCCAGAGCGATTTTTCAGAGTTTTTCATTTATGCTTATCAATAGAAGAAAGTATTGAGTTAAAAAAAAAAGTACCACGAATTTAAATACTAATCCTGTATGTCTGGTGTGTGTGTTTGCTGGTGTCTTTCATTAATAGTATGCAGACTGATTAGAATATTTAAAATGTGAGCAAATTTTGAGTTCTTTTTGTATTTAAGGATCATTTTAGGTAGATACCATCATTGATCATCCAAAAATAGAAGCTTTTTTGCCTAAGAAGGAGTTGAAGTTAGACCATCAAAATATGAACTTAAAGTTAAGTAAAGGGTTGCCTTGTTTGAATTATTTTTCATAGAATTTTTTTAAGGTGATTGTACTACTTCCTGAAAACAGGAAAAATTAGTTTTTGAAATGTACTATAATTGAGAAAAATTAATCTTTTAATAAAGGATTTTTCCAAGAGATAAACCAAGAATTAAAGCTATTTTGATTTAAGTAATGTTTGGTATACTAGAATATTAGATCTGAAGTAATTTAGAGATTGTCTGCTCAAATCCGTTATTATACATATGAGACTCACATTAAGTTTTAGCAATTTAATATCTGAATCTGCTCTCACTGGAAAGAAATTACCCAGAGTGACTCATTTAACCAATACAATGAAATCTAAGGATGGATGTTTTTCATCTGTATTGATGAGCAAAAAACCTCCTGGATTTGAAAATATATAACTTACTCAGTGTTTATCAGTTATAAATTATTGCCATACATTTTTAATATATTAAGATATAGCAAAATTGGTTATTCTTTTGGAAGGTGTTTTTATTTGCTTGCTTTATGTGCTCTTTTTTATTGATTTGAAGTAGAAATGATGTAATTATCTAAATCACACCATGTCCAAATAGTGGAGACTTGTGTGACATTACCCATGGGTATATTTTCCCCACCGAGCAGAGTCCCATCTAAATCCTCTTGGTCTTGTCTTATTAGAATATTAGTATTTCCCCCTTTTCAGCCTTTGTTGGATAGAAAATCATACGGATATAAGTTGAAAATGTTCAGAAGTTGATTAAGTGTATAAGTTAATGCATTTCTGCTTTTAAAAAAAGGAGGGGGAGGAATTTAAATATTTTTTGCATTTGACTATTCTTTAGTTTCCCTTAAAGGGCAAAGCATGCAATTCATATTGATTTATTTGATGGATGGACTATCTTCATAAAGATGAAAGTGAGTGGCACTTATATGTATTTTAATTTTTAAAAATGGTAGATTGAGTATGAAAGGTACATACCAAGGAGCAACATGGAAATCTTAGACTTTTCATCCCGTTTCTCTGTGTGTGTGTGTGTGTGTGTGTGTGTGTGTGTTAAACTTTTGATAAATGAGGTAAAGTTCGCTTTGGTAGAAATGGTTAACCAGGCTGGCTAAGTCTGTCTATAAATACAAATGAAAAATACTTGTGTCATTAAGTTTCCCAAATATTTTAAAGCTACACAAACTACTCAAGTTCTTTTGTGTGAACTTTCTTTCTTTCTTACTTATTTCCTTACTGGGGATTGAACTCAGAGGTGCTTTACTACTGAACTACATCCCCAGCCCTCTTTATTTTTTATTTTGAGACAGGTTCTTACTAACTTGTTTAGGACATCTCTGAATTGCTGAGGCTGGTCTGGAACTTGTGATCCTTTGGACTCAGCTTCCCAGTTCACTGGGATTACAGGTTTGCACCACCATACCATGTACTGTGTCGACTACTTTTATATGATCCCTGTAGAAGACAACTGAGGCAGTGACTACAACCTGATACAAAAAGGCATACAGTTGGCTTGTGATGTTAAGAATGGCTCCAGGGTCTCCAAGTAGGAATTCCAAGCTCTTCTGATGCCATCCCATGTGGTCAAGTACAAGTGGCTTTAGTGGCTGTGTACTGTGTCAGAATTCTGAAGATAGTGTTTTAACAGTGGGTGGTGGGGGATCTGTGTCTCACAAACTGTTTCATGGCCTGGATCCTGTGATATTGATGTAGAATAAGAAGAAAGGATATAGTAAATTTGACTAGAGGAGAAACATGATAGATGCCAAAAGAAGACCGCCCTTGCCCACATTGTTTATTTTCAACATCATGACTACCTGATAGGACTTTCTACTTTGAACTTAAAATAGTAGTTTTTAACCTAGACATTAAGGACTGGAGGTGACAACGCCCTGAAAGTGTTACCCTCTTTTGTAACCAAGCTGACTTCCTTGTATAATTTGACCACCTCTAATGTTGTTGCTATATATCTGCACAGAAATGAAGTTAGGACTCCATTTTCTCTTGTTTTTAAGTGTTTCTCTCCCATTATTTTATGTTATTTTGTTGTTGTTGAAAATAAGCCTTTCCTATTAGATACAGAAATGGTTCCCCAAACCCTTGAATATATTCATAAAGCACTATTTTGGTTAACAGTGGGATTATGTTTAATATCTGTGCATTATGAATAAACAAAAAACCCTTCTTAGCTGATAGATTCATGATTAAGGAAAAATAATAAAATTGTGGTAATTTTTCATCTAAATACCAGGAATTGTGTTTAATATGGAGAAGTACCTAGAAGACTGAGGGGAAAACATATAAAAATAAGAGTTTGTTTTTTTTTTAAGAGAGAAACAACTTTATTTAGTTTTTCACATGGCCTTAGTTGCTCCAACACTTAGTTGAGTACGTGGTGCTGGGATTCGAACCCGGGTCCTTGTGCTTGCCAGGCAAGCACTGAAACCGCTGAGCCACCGCTCCAGCCCCAAAATAAGAGTTTTCAATGAAGAATAAATGTTCTATCTATCATAAGTGATGAAAATTTAAAGACCTATTTGAAGCTGGGCACAGTGGCACATGCCTGTCTTCCCAGCTACTTGAGAGGTGGAAGCAGGAGGACAGCCATGTCAATTTATCAAAACCCAGTGTCAAAAGGGTTTGAAGTGCCTCTATAGTGGGGGTGGGGTCTATTTCATACTCTTTCCTATTTATAACAAATTATCAAAGACTTTATCTACCTTTTAGTGTTTTTTCCTCTGGACTATGGTTTTGATTCTGTGCATGTATGTATGTGTGTTTTAAATTTGTTTTTGTTTGCTGCTTTGTGTGCATGTGTTGTTGCTAAGGATCAAACCCAGGCCTTCACATATGCTAGCCAAGCACTCTACCACTGACCAACATCCCCAGTCCTGAGTATGTTTTCATGTTTATATATAGATATGTAAACTGGAGATGTTTCCAACTACTTGTAAGACATTGCCATGTGAATTCCTACAAACTTCACTCCAATTTTTAAATGAATCATCCATCAGATTTGTAAAACCATAGTTCATCTCCCGCATAGAATTATGGACTTTAGAGACTCTAACCCATCTGCTATATTTACAGATGAGAAAAAGGGAAGAATGGGGAGCTAAAATAAGTTGCCTCAAATTACCTAACAGGCTATTTATAATTCTAATAATTGGCAGTATTGACTATGTTTCTCTTCTGTGAATTTAACTTTTTACATTCCAGATATGAGTGAGATCATATAGTAGGAAGATCTATTTTAGAATCCTGCCTTTCCTTTATTAAGGTGTGTCTTTATCGTATTGATTTATCCTCACTGTATCTGCTTCCTCGTGTGTAAAATAAAAACACTAATAATTCTTACCTCATACATTCCTGAGAAGATAAGATGAAATAAAATTGGCAAAAATTTCAGTGACTAAATGTTCATTCTTCAGGCATATATTAGGAAAGAAGTGATCATCAGTTTGTCACTGTGGAATGTATAGACTCATAGAAAAGAATTGATACTGTGATCCTTTTAAAATTACTACCCTGAAATCAGAGGACTAATAGACTGGTAAATTGTGGCATTTCCCAGTTGTCTTCTTGAAGATGTCATTTCCCTACTTCCTGAGTGGACCTGGGTTCTAAAGTTGGCATAAATTTCTCAATATTTGGATCTCACAAAGGGAATGCATAAACTTAAGAGCAGTTTCTGAAGAATGCACCATTTGGGGAGAGATGATTATTTCCATCCCTTTTACTGTTTCATTCAGGATCCTGGTGTCATCGGCTCATGATCATCCTTTGTTGTCTTTCTTCAGAACACTGAAAAGGTTTATAAGTACACTGAAAGTATGCATACTTGGCCATAGAAATACTAAATGATAGCACACATGACTTAAAAACTGCTAAGGATTGTAGGTGTTTTTTGTTCTCCCTGTCTTGTATCCCGCTTTTAGGAAAAAGAACCAGTATCTTGGTATACCTTGCTCAAAGATAGATAGTCTTGGTTTGCTAATTTCTGAAGCTTCTGTGAAAATGAAAATTCTTGATCTTTTTGAAGAACCATTAAATGTTTCTTGGGCATATGTAGAATAAATGAACTAACAAGTGTTTTAACATAAAGATACAGGGCTGGAGAGGTGAGCACTTGCCTGGCTTGCACGAGGACATGGGTTCGATCCCCTGCACCACATACACAACTGTTAAAAAACCAAAAACCAGATAAAAAAATAAATAAAATTTACTCTCTCTCTTTCTCTATCTCTTAAAAAAAATAAAAATGTAAAGATACAATAAGCAACTTCACATATTCAGATGGCTATCACACAAAGAATGAGTGGAGAGGAATGAGAAAATTCATTACATGGTAGTCATAGGGTTTTGGGCCCATGTGAAAGCTGCTTTGGAATATTTCTCAAAATAGTTAACAGTTTAAGTAACAGCGATCTGTGTGTCAGAAACTGTCTTTCATCAAAATTGAAGTATCTCTGAGATCCAGGATCCTAACTTACATGTCTGTGAACCTCCTGCACTAATTAATATCCAACCAAGTGAATAGCAGGCCTTCAGCAAGAGGTAGGCCAGTTGTCACATGTTGTTTGGAGATTTTTGGGGGGGAGGAAGTGCTGGGGGTTGAAGCCAAGTATACATTACCACTAGGCTAAACACTCAGTCATTTTTACTTTTTGTTTTGAGAGGGTCTCACCAATTTCTAAGACTGACCTCTAAATTACCAACCTCCTGCTTCAGCCCCCCCAAATTGCTGGGATTATATGTATCTGCTACCATGGCTGGCAAAACTACTTTTTTTTTTTAAAGGACAGTGAGAGAGAAAGAGAAACAGAGAGAGAATCAATTTTTATTGAGTTTTTCACATGGCCTTCGTTGCTCCGACACTTAGTTGTGTACGTGGGTGCTGGGGTTTGAACCCATGTACTTGCGCATGCTGGGCAAGCGCTGTAACCACTGAGCCATCGCTCCAGCCCCTGGCAAAACTATTTTAAATAATGTTATTAGAAATATGATTCTTCCTTACAACAATACATTTAACTTTTAAAATTTAAAAAAAATATCATATTGTACCTTCCTGACTCAGCACAACATAAAATTTAAGACTTAGTCTTTCTCATTTTTCAATCTGTTTTTCCTCTCCTACCTTCTACCAACTTCTGTATTCCATAGGATGATTCTGTATTGCAAAGAGATCTTAGAGTGTAGCTCAGTGGTAGATTGCTTTCCTAGCATGCTCAAGATCCTGCATTCTAGCCCAAGCTCTGCAAAAAAGTCTGTCTAAAGCTAATTCTCCTGAGTTCTCTTAGTTGCTCAGTGCTAGACGGAGAAAAAATTTTAAAAAAACATTTGCAATGTTATGGTTATAATACTTAAAATTCACCTGGTAGTATGTTCGAACATGTAGAGAAGGAAGAGTGATCCAGACACTAGTGCTTGCTTTGATCCAAAGATAATATTTTACACATCTAGGTAAACTGGATTTTCTTAAATTCCTTTAATTCCTCAAAATGTTGCCATATTTTAGTTTATTTCACGTTTGGGCTTAGATTTTTCCTGTAAGCTTTCAATATTTCTTTCTTTTCTTTTCTTCTTTTTTGTGTGTACCATGGATTGAACTTAACAGTGCTTAATCACTGAGCCACATATACCCAGCCCTTATTTTTTACATTTTTTAAGAAGTTGAGTTATTGTACGATCATAAACGCATATAAAGTAGCAATATGATATGCATTTGTTCTTAAACTAGAATTACCACCACATTGCCCACACCACAGTCTCTTGATTCTTCTATATTTCACCCCTAGAAGTGATATAAATGCTTAGACTGAATTTTCCAGAATTAAATGATTGCATAAGTATTATTTGGATTCTCAGGGAATAAAGAGTATGCTACACTGTTGATTGTTTCTCTAGATCTCTCCCTATCCTCCCTCCTCAACCTATCCCTCCACTAACATATCTGTGTTTGCCCTAGATTATGTGTTGCTAAGCCTATGATGGATCTAATACATGAGTTTGACAACCTTTCACCTGCTCGTGGGTTTAGTTCCAGCCTCCATGAATGAGGGAAAACATTCTACCCTTGACTCTCCGGGTTTGACTAACTTAGCTCAGCATGATTTCTTCCATTGCCATACATTTACCTTCAAAAACCGTAATATCATTTTTTCTAATTGCTGAGTAGGATTCCATTGTATATAAATATACCACAGTTTTTGGATCCATTCATCCAGTGTGGGGCATCTGAGTTGGTTCCACAATTTAGCTATTGTAAATTGAGCTGCTGTGAACATAGATTTTTCAGTATCTCTGTGCTGATTGTATTTCTTCTGGGAAGATACCCAGAAGAGATAGCTGGTTCATATGAGGGATCCATCCTTAATATTTTTGAGGACTCTCCACACTGCTTTCCAGAGTAGCTCTACCAGTCTGCAGTTGTACGAACAGTGTGCTAGTGTTCCTATCTCCCACAACCCCGCCAGCATCCATTAAAGTTTATATTCTTCATCTTTGCCAATGTGACTGGAGTAAGGTAAAATCTTATTGTAATTTTAATTTGCATTTCTCTGATTAGTAGAGATTTAGAACACTTTCTCATGTATTCATTGGCTTGCTCAATTTCCTCTGTTGAGAAGTTTCTATTTAGCTCTTTGGCTCATTTATTGATTGGATCATTTGTGTTTTTTTGTATTAAATTTTTTGAGTTCTTTGTAAATGTTGGATATTAGTTCCTGGTCAGAGGAATCCCAGACCACCAGACCATGATTATCTCCCATTCTGTAGATTCTCTCCACAATTTTCATAAATTCCTTGGCTAAGAAAAAGATTTTTAGTTCATTGGTATCCCATTCATTGTTTTTAACTTTAATTCTTTTACTTTAGGAGTCTCATTGAGAAAGTCTTTGTCTACTCCCAAATCCTGGAGTGTTGGTGCAAATTTTTCTACCCAGCCTCTTTTTTATTTTTTATTGAGACAAATTCTCACTAAGTTGTATAGAGCCTTGCTAAGTTGCTGAGACTGACTTTGAACATGCAATCCTCCTAGCACAGCCTCCCTCGTTGCTGGGATTAAGAGCACGTGCCACCATACCCAGCTCATTTTTCTTGATATTTGACATCTGTTTTAATCATATTAAGATGAGTTTTCCAATTTCTTAATTTTACCATTTGGTGAATGAAATATACTTTCTTCTTGAAGTCTGGGTTTTTTTGTTTTTATTTTTTCTTTTCAAACTAGTTCTGTTTTTTTGTTTTTTTTTTTTTTTTCCTCCAGGTTTGGTCCCATGTCTTTCTCTGTAGATTCTTTTCATTTTGTTTTTGATTTTTTACTGGTGTACATTTCTAAGTTTTTTTTCTTTCTGAAGATGCTGTGTAGATGAACTGAGTCCTTACCTGCCCAGAATGCTTTACATTTTTCCTCATAACTAACTGATAAATACTTGTGTTTAGAATCATAAGTTCAAAGTCATTTTTAACCTAGAATTTGGGAGACAATGGTAGATTGTCCACCATCTAGCTTTGCTCTAATGCCACTTTGATCCCTGCCTCCATTTTTTAAATAATTTTTTGCTTTCAACTGCTTAGTGGGATATTTATCTTTGCAGTTCTGAAAGTCTACCAGAATGTATCGAGGTATAGCTATTTTAAAATGCATCTTTGTCAGCACTCTATAACACTGACAACACTGTACAATCTCTTTCTCTCCTTTTTTTTTGTGTGTGTACTAGGGACTGAACCTAGAGGTGCTTAAAAATGAGCCCCTTTTCTTTTTTATTTTTATTTTGATACAGGGTCTTATTTGGTTGCTTAGGGCCTCGCTAAATTGCTGAGGCTGGCTTCGAACTTGTAATCTTCCTGCCTTAGTCTCCTGAGTTGCTGGGATTATAGGCATGCACTACTGCACGCAGCTGACCCTGTACAATTTTGACACAGAACTTTCATTCAAATTAATAAACGCTTTTTCTATTTTGCCTTTAATGTTTCCTATAAGCATTGCTGTTTATTAGAATTGCCACTCTTTACCTTACCTTGTTTTCTTTCATGGGGTTGTTCATTCTTGGCAGAGTATTTCTTTGTTTCTGCTTGCTTTAAAATTTTTTTGTTTATCATCAGCTCCTCCCCTCCATTCCTATACTACAGGTGAGTTCAGTGAGATCAGGGACGTGATTTGGCCCATTGATATTTAGCTTTCATGCACAGAACCATGACTGGCACACTGTAGACACTCAATAAATATTTGGTAAATATATGAATGAATGAAAATGATAAAAAAAACCAAGGGTAAGTTATATGATTATTTTGTATTACTGCTTTTCTCTGTTAGGCTACCAATGTTGTATTTTCTACCTAATTCTCCCCATTAAAAATTGAAAGTAGAGCTGGGTAGAAGGTGTAGCTGGGGTAGATCTACACAAACAGACTAGACTGTTTCTTACAGATAGTTACATGCATTTTATATGCTTCCTTTTACCCATTTTAGAAGTCTGTTTCCTAATCTTCTTCCAAGGCTTTCCATGTCTTTCACATGTCTACAGTATGCACTTTTTAGACTGACAAAACAGGATTTGGATGGATTTGGTATTGCAGAATTGTTGTCTTTAAATGAGATCTTTGGCTTTTCATGGGTTGTTGGCATGGACAGCCTACTATTTCCTTATCTATAAAATGATAAAGCAAGATACTGTCTGAAGTTCCTCTGAACTTCAGACTCAGGAGTGTGTGTGTGTGTGTGTGTGTGTGTGTGTGTGTGTGAGAGAGAGAGACAGAGAGACAGAGAGAGAGAGAGAGAGACTGACTGTTTGAAGCATATCACAGACAGTATTTATTACATTTCATTTTATAAGTGACCTTGCTAGTTATACTCAAGGAAAAATTAAGCTGGGCATGGTAGCATATGCCTATAATTTTAGCAGCTTGGGAGGCTAAGATAGGAAGATCCCAAGTTCAAAGCCAGCCTTATCAGCTTATTGAGGCCCTAAGCAACTTAGACCCTGTCTCAAAATAAAATATAAAAGGATCTGAGAATATGACTTGGTCATTAAGCACCATTGGATACAAACCCCAATACCCAAAAATAAAAATAAATAAATAAAGGAAAAAATAGGTTCTGTTGAAATGCCTTATGATTATTAGAAACATTTTAGAACTATGAAGATTGAACTCAAGTCTTCTTAACAGATTATACCTTCTGCAATGATGTCTCTAAAAATGTGAAACCGTAAGTGACATTAAGACTCAAAAGTGATTAACTCTTTACCCAACTTAAAAAGAAAATCTTTCAGTGGGAAACTATTCAACAGAAGTGTTCCAACAGATGATATTTTCAGTCATGAAATTGATATGGGCAGTTAATAGTTCTTTCTAAGTTGACCATGCTGCTGCTCTCTCTCTCTATGCAGTGGTAACTGCTTTTCTGACAGAGCAGAAAGCAAAGTTTCTATAATCCAATGTATAAATATAGGAGATATAAAAAAGAATCATCTTGTCATACTCATTAAGAATATAAGTTCTTGAGAGTCAGTACACACCTACATGCAAAACAGAGAATATAAGTTTATCTATCCTTTATCTCTAAGAGGAAATTGTGCATAAAATTGTCCCTTACTGTGTGCTGCTTACCAAAGTAACTGCCCAGACTAGTCTTTTAAGAAAAATTCATTATTATTAAAAACTTAATAATGAATCATTTCAATAAATAAAGGAAATAAATATAGTTTTGAAAATGACAGCTTGACAAAAAGAATGCAAATGTGAGACCAGGAAATTCAAAGGAGTTTGCTTATTTATTTTCTCTACTACTCAGTGGATACAGGGGAAGAGTCTATTTCTGCACATATTCATTAAATGGTGAATTAAAACATCTACAATCCAAGCAAATATCCTTAGAAGAATTCCTATTTAAGTGATGTATAAACAGGATCAGAATTTTATGGAGATTAATATTGGCTAGGAAAAATCTTGAGACTTTTTAGGACATTGATTTAATAAAATATTAATTGATGGTACATGTATGTAGGAAATACAAAATATTTCACCCAGGCTTACAGTAGTAATAATGTACATTTCTCAATTATAAGTACTAATCACTTCAAAAAAACCATAGATTTTTTTTGTCAGTGTACGCACTGACAAAAGTTACAAAAATGACCTTAATATGCTAATCTTATTTTCACCGAGAACTTGTTTCTTCTTGAATTATATTACGAGTTTCTTCTATAATATACATACAGATAAAATTATGTGGTTATTAAAGAAAGTTATAGAAGGAAAGTATATGTTTATATAAAAAGTATATATGTAATATTTTGATAAGTCTGTGTCTTACATGATAAGCTTTAAGACAGTTCCCTAGTTCTTTCTTCTAAAGAAATGTACATTAAAAAAGCTTATTTTTTATAATCCCTTTTGAAAAGCAGTTCACTATGATCACAGAATTTCTTGTCACTACCATTTCTTAATACGTATTTGGGAAAAACTTGAGATTTCCCCAAGACTGCTTATGGTTAAAATTTACCAAAGGCAGGAGACAAACTCTTTTAAAAATTACTGAGATTTCTGGTTTCTAGTAGCATATAAGGATCTTAGAAGATGTCATTACTACATCTTAAAAAGTAAAGAGCGGAATGACTGAAAACTATTAACTCTTCTTGGTTGTATCTGAGCAGTAAGATCATAGGACAAAGCATTGCTGAGTATCTTAAAGAGACAAACCAACAAAGAGAAGCACAAATTACCTGTGCAAAAACTCACAAGAGATACCTCTGAATAACTAATGCCAGGGTAGAAAACCCTGTATCATAATTGACAACTTGGTGGAGGCTCTGTATGGACACTTCTGAGAATTAAAAATTACTAAGGGATTCAGTTATGGGGGTGTACAGTTTTGTGATTTTTAACTTCAGGAGTTCTGACAGGTCCTCATAATGAATACTGGGAGAAAATTAATCCTGCTTCCAGGAGAGGAAGCAGAAAAGGTATCATTTTGTTTGTTTGCTTATTTTTTTATTTTGGTACTGGGGTTAGGACCCAGGAGTGCTTAACCATTGAACCACATCCCCAGTTTATTTTGAGATAGAGTCTCTCTAAGTTGCTCAGGGACTGGCTGAGTTGCTGAGGCTGACTTTGAACTTAAGATCCTCCTGCCTTAGTCTCTGGAGCTGCTGGGATTTCAGGTGTGTACCACCAGATCCAGCAAAAGGCATCATTGAAAAATATGCCACAGCATTGTGTTAAATTTATGAAGACCTGCCCTCAAGAGAAACTAAAACCCAGAACCTAAACTTCTGAGACTTTATCAGTCTAGCCTTACCTTGGGGAAGGGAAATACCCACCTCTAGACTCCTTAAGCTGTCTGATCGCACATAATAGGGAAATAATTGAGAATCACTAGTGAAGTTCACAGCCCAGGGCACAGGCATACTAAAGCATTGAGACCTAACCACAGGACTGCTGGATGTTTACCCACATACACAGTTCCACCACATTACTACTAAACAATTATTTACCTCAGTTCCTTTGACCCAGAATGTCATATATAACATTCAACAAAGAAACTACAAGGCATTCTAAAAAAACAAAAGCAAACACAAAGCACATAATTTTAAGACACCCAATATGCATCAGGAGTAGAGTCAAATATGGGAACTATCAGAGTAGAATTTTTAGAAATGATGATTAAGGATGGTGGCACACACCTGTAATCCCAGTGGCTTGGGAGGCTGAGGCCGGAAAATGGCCAGTTCAGGAACAGGCTTAGCAATTTATCAAGACCCTGTCTCAAAAAATAAGAAGGACTGGGGATGTGGCTCTGTGGTTAAGCGCCTCTACCTCTAGGTTCAATCCCTGGTTTAAAAAAATGGTTAATATGCTAAGAGCTTTAATAGAAGTAGTAGGCAACATGAAAACTTCAAAAAAAATTTTTTTGTTTTGTTTGTGGTGCTGGGATTGAACCCTGGGGCACTATACCAAAGAGCCACATCCCCAGATGTTTTTTAAATTTATTTTGAGACTGGGTCTTCCTAAGTTACCTAGCTGGTCTAAAACTTGCAGTCCCCCTGCCTTAGCCTCTGGAGTAGATGGGTTTACAGAAGTTTGACACCATACCTGAAAACTTAACAATTCTTAATTGATCTAACAGGAAAGAGTTTGTTCAAAGCTATAATAGCAAATAAAAAATACTTGATTGTATTTTGCATGTATATGGTTGTATCAACGTATGTATAAGTAAAATGAATGACAGCAATGGTAGTAAGGGATGGGATGGAGGAATTAGGAATATTTTATTATTACAGGCTACTAAAACTTTCTGTGAAGCAGTATAGTGTTATTTGAAAGTTGTCTTTTATTATTTGAAAATGTATATGCCCACTCAGAAAGTAAAAAAAAAAGTATAGCATTAAGAAAGGAGAGAAAAATAGGAAATACTCAGCTAAAACCACAAAAGAAAAGTGGGATGTAGTTCTGCCGTGGAGAGCTGGCCTTGTGTGTACAAAACCCAGGGTTCACTCTTTCACACTGTAAAACAATAAACACATGCACACAACAGCAAAATGTGGAAGGCAGAATGGAAATAACAGCAAGGGCAAAAATTAGTGAAATAAGTTTACTTTTGGTAGATATGAATTCAACAATATCAAGTCACCTTAAATATAAATGGTCTAATATATGTAAGAGAGATTGTCAGGTTTGTTTATAAGAAACCTGCTTTAGATATAAAGACATAGTAAAAACTAAATGGATGATGAAAGATATACCATACTAATGTTATACAAAACAAACAAATAACTATTAATTTCAGACAGCAGTTTTCAGAGCAAGTAAAATTATCAATAAAACGTTAAGACTCTTCTCTCAGAAATGGCTAGATTTAGCAAGGAGAAAATAAGTAAGGGAATAATTGAACTCAGTAGAACAACCAATTAGCTAGATATAATTCATATCAATAGACAACTGCATTCAATACTAATAGTTTACACATTTTTTCAATGTTAAAGAGAACATTCAACCAAGGTAAACATACTGTGGCTCATAACACACAAATTTTTTACAAAATCAAATACTATCTGCTGTTAGATGACAGTGGAATTAAAGTAGAAATCAGGAATGAAAGATAGCTAGAAAATACCCCAGATGCAAATTCCCCAGTTGCTTGGTTTTCAGTCATACTCAATGAAGAAATCTCACTGGGTGCCATAGCATGTACCTGTAATCCCAGTGACTCAGGAGGTTGAGACAGGAAGATCATGAAGTTCAAAGTCAGCCTCAGCAACTAAGTGAGGCCCTAAGCAACTTAGTGAGACCCTGTCTCAAGGTAAAATATAAAATGGGCTGGGGATGTGGCTGAGTGGCCAAACACTTGTACCAAAAGAAAAAAAAAACATCGTGAAATTTAGGAATATTTGCATTAAATGACAGCAAACACACAACTTCTCAAAATTTGTGCAATATAGTGAAAACATTGCTTAGAGAGAAATTTATTGCATATAATGATATATTAGAAAATACCTAAAATCAGTATTTTAAGCTGTCAGTTTAGGAAACTAGAAAAGGAAGAGCAAAATTAACAGAAAATAATAAGAAGAAAAGAAATAATAAAAATTAAAGCCAAAGTATATGAAATTGAATATTAAAAAATAGAAAAAACAACAAAGGAAAGCTATTTTTCTAAAGAGATCAATATAACTGGTAAATCTCTAGCCAGGTGCACTAGTTTGTTTGCCCCTTGTCACCTTGGAATTCTGCTTTAAGAAGGCCGTCACCAAATGCAACTCTTCCACCTTGCACCTCCAGTGCGATGTTCCAAAATAAACCTCCATTTAGCCTACCTAGTGTGTACTACTATGTTATTAGCAACAGAAAGCAGACCAACATACCATGCTAATTTAGGAACATAGAGAAGACACCAATCACTAATACCAGAAGTAAAAGTTGGGACATCACTACAGATCTCATAGAGCTTAAAAGGATGATAATGTATACTAAGAACAAATGTGTGCCCACATATTTTATAATGTAGATCATTTGGACCAATTTCTTGAAAGGCACAATATTCCAGTATGCAATCAAGAAGAAATAGACAATCGTATTTAAAGAAATTGAATGACTGATAATACAGAAGGAACCAGCCCCAGATGGGTTTCTGATTAATTTTATTGAACATTTACAGAAGTTGTATCAATTCTTCATAATCTCTTTCAGAACAAAATCAATACTTTATTTTTTAGTTTTATTTTTTTTTCAGGGCTGAGAACCAAACTCGGGACCTTGCATGTGCTAGGCAAGCGCTCTGCCACTGAGCTAAATCCCCAACCCCTAAGGCAATACTTTATAACTCATCCTATGAAGTCAGCAATACTATAATTTGATATTACCTTAATACTAAAACCAAAGTCCCTACAAGAAAAAGTAACTATTGATTATTATATACAAAGATTCTCACCAGGTATTAGCCAATGAAACCTCACAGTGTGTAAAATGAATACCACAACCAAGTGGGATTTATCCCAGGTTTGTGAGGCTGGTTCAGTATTTGAAAATCATATTATATAGTCCATCATATCAAGAAGCTCAGCGATTAAGTGATCCTGTGTTCAATTTCTGACACCAAAAATAAATAAATAGATAAATAAACAAGTAAACAAGTAAAAACAAATTAGCAAATTAGAAATAGAAGGGAACTTTCCCAACTTAATAAAAAATATCTACAAAACACCTACCTAACATCATAATGGTGTGAAACAATGAAAAACCTAGAATGAAAAAGTGTTTATAGCAAGGCTGTAGGATAGAAAGTTAATACTCAACCTTTATCATATACTAGCAATAAGCTAATATAATTTGAAATTAAAAATATAGTATCATTTACATTATCATTCCAAAGGTAGTTTTCTAAAAATCTGATCATATATCTAACATTTATGTGAGAAAACTACAAAATTCTGATGAAAGATATCTAAGAACTAATAAGTAGACAGGTAATTCCATGTTTATTGATAAGGAGAGTCAATATTGTCAAGATGTCAGTCCTTTCCAGCTTCATTGTAACCATAGTAAATATCACAGCAACTTATTTGGGCATATCAACAAAGTGATTATAAAGTTTATGTCGAGGGGCAGAATTCCAAGAGTAGCCAAGTCAGTATTGATGAACAGTGGTATAAGATTGACACTACCCAGCCAAAGACTTACTATTAAATTGGTAATCACAACAATAATGTTATTGGTTAAAGAATAGACACATTGTCCAATGGAACAGAATACAAAGCCCAAATAAACCCACGTAAATAGAATCAACTGTTCACAAAGGATCATAAATAGGACTTGAATCGAAACATTATAGCAACCCATAAAACAGAGGATATGCTTTTATTACTTACTTCCTTTTTATAAGTTAACTTTTCAGATTGCCTACTTTTTCTATTAATAAACTTTACTTCTTGGTTCACAATAAACCTGAGCAGAAAGTTCAGAGAGTTCTCATATATACCCTGGCCCAAAACACCAAAACTTTCCAACTATCAACATACCACATCGAGTGGTGTATTTGTTACAGTGGATATATCAATATGTAGCCAAGGTCATCTAGATTTTCTCAAGGTCATCTGGACTTTCTCAGCAGTATAAAACTCCTATAAAATAAGAGTTTTATATATACTGTTGCATTATTCACAATGAATAATTCATACCATTATTTCCCTAAAGGAGGCAATAGGAGATATGAAAGAGACAGTGGGCACAATTCAGATACTTTCCTTTGGACTGGTGTACTGCCTGCTATAGCATGGACAAGGCCATGGTTCAGTCCTCAGCCCTGCAAACAAAATAAAATGAACAAATAGACCCATCCAAGCAGCTGCCTTCTTTCAATGCCTATAATACTCCAAAGGCTGCAAGCCAAATTAATGCATCTAAAATCTCCGTACCTTTTCACAGAGTATTTAAAATGAAAAAGTCTCATTTGATTTTTGCATGAGGATTTCCTCCATATCACCTTTAAAAACTGATGGTATATAATGAGCTCTCTTAGTAGAGGGTTCTTTGGAGTCAGCTGTTACACTTCAGTGATTTATGTCACCTCTGACCTGCTTTCTGATAATGCATGACTTCATTCATGGCAGTGGAGGTGACTTGTGTACCCTGACCTGGCATAAACCTAGAGTGTTAAGTCATTTCAGTGGCACTTGTTGAAGGGAAGATTGACATCCCACTGGAAGACTGTCTGAAGTGAAGTCCTGTAGAACAGCTGCATTCCTAGTGAGACATTATTGCTTTGATCCCTCTATTAGGTTTCTTTGGTATTAGTCATCTTTCCCAAGAGGAAAGAAATTTTTCTGATTTGCAGATTATCTGGTTTTTAATGGCTACAGAGTCAAATTAAGGAATGTATGCAAATAGTTCCTCATTTGTTTCCATTCTTTTCTGTTATTGGTTCATTCTTGGAGTTTACAATTGTTATGCCTTTCTGTGCAGCCAACATTAGATCTGTCTTAGAAATGACACTTTTGCATCTCTGAGTATAAGGAGTTAGATGCTCTACTCTTCACTTAGGTTTTCATCCAAAATCAGTGATGAGAATCTTAATATTGATTAACCTGTGAACCTCAGTCAACTCGGTGCTAGGTTTTTCCAGACCTGCTTCTCTAAAGGCAAAGTCAGTGGCTTCTTTTTTACAAACTTCACTTTGCTCAGTGATGACTTTTAAAGGTTTTAAAATGATGATTTTATTATTTTGTGGTCTGAAAATATTTTCCCACTTTCCATTATTTCAATCATTAATACAGGAGAAAAATGCAAACTGTCACTTCTCTACTTTCATGCTTGTACATGTATAAAATGTA
Source organism: Aplodontia rufa (assembly GCA_004027875.1). Lineage (NCBI taxonomy): Eukaryota > Metazoa > Chordata > Mammalia > Rodentia > Aplodontiidae > Aplodontia > Aplodontia rufa. The sequence goes on along the minus strand of PVKS010001556.1, from coordinate 94,468 downwards.
TGTAGAGATGTTCTATAATTATGAAGCTTTTTTGTTGAAAGTTACATTCTCCACATTTTACTAGGAGCTAAATTATGTTTAATTATTTACTTCATAGTTTAGTTTGTGTACTTTAGACCCTCTTGACACTTAAATTCTTTCTAAAATATAAATATTCTCTATCGTTTGCTTCTATGCCATCACCACAAATAGTATTTCACATTCTAATAGATGTTGCCCTTTTATCATTCTTTATAACTCGATTCCTCACATTTATTCCTCCATCTTAGAGTTGCTCTCCCTCGCCTTGTGTTGTATAGCTCAATCTTCATTCCTGTTTGCCTCTATAAAAGCAAGCTTAGCCAGACGTGGTGATGCATACTTGCAATCCCAGCTGCTCAGGAGACTGAAGTAGGAAGATCACAATTTCAAACCCAGCCTCAGCAACTTAGCAAGACCCTGTCTCAAAATAAAAAATTAAAATAGGTTGGGGATGTGGCTCAGTGGTTAAGTGTTCCTGGGTTCAATCATCCCTGGTACCAAAAAAAAAAAAAAAAAAAAACCCTGAAAAATAAAGCCTCTGATTTAAGTCATCATTATTATACTCATCTATTTCTCCCTAGAGTATTTTAAAGGCCTTAATAAGGTTTCCAGTTTCTAGTTCCTCTTTTTTTAAGCTCTGATCTTTATGTTCTTTGGCCATGTTTTTGTTATTTTCTTTTTTGAGATTGTGTGTATGTACAAGTGTATGTATATGTCTGTCTTTCTGTCTGTCTATGGCAATGGGTTATAAACTCTCAATTTAGTCACAATTAATATACCTTGAGAAGATTTCCTTTAGCCAGGTGTGGTGGTGTACACCTGTAATCCCAGTGGCTTGGGAGGCTGAGACAGGAGGATCACGAGTTCAAACACAGCCTCAGCACCTTAGTGTGACCTTGTCTAAAAATGGCTAGAGATATGCCTCAGAGGTGGAGTGCCCCTTGGTTCAATCCTCAGTACCAACAAGATTTCCTTCTCCTGAGAATTTATTGATGATTTTTACTTTGCCATGTGATGAACATGTGTCAAAACACCATCCCACAAATAGTATGTGTCTACTTGCACTTTTTGGTTTTAAAAGAGCCAGTGCTAGGTCCTGGTGAGGTGGCTGAGCATTTGCGTGGCATGCACAGGGACCCGGATTCAAACCCAGCACCACATATACAACTAAGAGTCAGAAAAAAAAAAACAGGTGAATTAAATAAATAAAATTTACTTTCTCTCTCTCGTCTCTCTCTCCCTGTTTAAAAAAAAAGAGGAAAAGGGAAAAAAAAAAGCTAGTGCTAGACAACCAACTCTTATTTTGGTTTCTACAACACAGAGGTTGCTAGGTGACTTTAATCCCTTTCAACAAAGGGCAATCAACAGCAACAAATTCTCGCTCTCAAGTTTCAGATATCTCACTTAAAAGAGCTAATAAATAAAATAATAACTTCTTACAGTTTTTAAAAATGTGCAGTTATGTGTAGACCATCCCACATCTCTAACAATGCACCAAATAGTTTTTTACTTAATGCTGCTATGTCTTGAACATTCACAAGAAATCAGTTTATAAGTAGCAATAGTTGTTTCACTTTTCTAGGAAATTTTAAGACATGAAAGTCCAGTTTAGTATGATAATGATAATTACATGTAGGAAAAATATTTTGTAAAATAAGTTTGTAAAAAATATTTATTTGGACTTCTCAGTCATTTATATGATTCTCAAACACTGAGAGTGATTCAATTTATAAATTTTTATATTAAATGCTTTCTGGAGAAATATATTTAAATTCTATCATCTTGGCCACTACTTGAAAGTTTAACTTTATACTGCCATTTTCATATGTTTAATACTATAAATATAATAAAATTTTTGTATAATTTTGAAGGTATTAAAAGAAGTTTAATCTTTACATTTTCATCCACCAAATTTCCCTCATCATCTTGCTGTGTAACTACTGCCAAAGTTAATAGTTACATTTTTTTTCCAACAAGTGGCAGATTTAAAAAAGACTTGCAACAGTTGCTTAATGCCATTTTTAATCTCTTATTTAAGAATCCTGCAAATAGCCAGAGCTGATATGCAGCAGGTGCACAAGAGAGTGGCTTTGCTGATAGTCACTGAAGTATTTCCAAGGTAGCTGGTAAATCAGTACCCCTAAGCCACTGTGGCTCCCTTCCCATGGGTTCCCTGGACCTCTCCACACTACTGCTGCTAAAATTACCTGTGGCCTGTAGGCAGCATCTAGAGCCCTCCTCCAGCATTAGGACACATGCCAGCCATTAAATATTTTGATTACTATTCATGTATGGCAAAAGAGAGAACATTGATTTGTCTTAACTTGATGTTTACTTAGCTACTTTTAAGAATACCTTATGATAGAAGTATTTTATGATACTTCCAGTTTGCATTTAACAATCCAGGTAAATATAACCTTGAGTTTTCTTTTAAGTTCTGAAATCTTTTTATAAATTCCTTTTCCTTTCCCTTTTTCCTGGACATATAATTTGATGAAATTTCCTCATTTAAATTTTTAGAATGAAAACTTTGACAGTATTGTTTCTGAAGTAATGATATTTAAAAAAATAGTAACAGATCAAATGTCAGCAGTTTTATAGTATGGTAAAATTTTTCATTTTATATGTAGTTTGCCATCTCATCAAACATTAACAATTTCCAGATTGATTCTTTGACATTTGTATTGATGATATTAATGTAATGGCTTTGAATCTTACCTCTTGTAGGTCATATGACTTACAGCATCCTTACTTGAAGATATTCTTTGGGATTATGAATAATTTATAACATAATTTATAACATAATAATTTAAAAATGTATTCTTGGGTTGGGGCTATAGCTCAGTGGTAGAGCACTTACCTAGTGTGCATGAGACCCTGAGTTAAATCCTCAGCACCACACACAAAAATATAAGAGAATAAATTAAAAAAAAAACATTCTTTTACTGCTTATCTGTCATGAAGAAGTTGGAAGGTAGGGTTAATATAAACCTAATACCTTTCTCAAAAAATAGAAAAAATGGACTGTGTTTTTTAATGTCTAGGTTAATGTTATAAATTCAAAGCAGTTCTTAAAAAGCACTTATGGTCTATTTATTGATTCTTAATCTATGGCTATTATGAATGGATGCAATTAGTAATTTAGTCTAATTGGACCTTAGTAGTAGACTCATTACTCTCAAGAATTCAGTACATTACTTTATAATATAAAAGTATTAAAGGGGCTGGAGCAATGGCTCAGTGGTTTCCACGCTTGCCTTGCATGGACAGGGACGTGAGTTCATACCCCACCTAGCACCACACACACAACAAAGTGCCAGAGCAATGAAAGCCACATGAAACACTAAATTTAAAAAATTGATCCTCTCCTTCTCTTCCTCTCACTGTTCCCCTCTCTCTCTCTCTCTTAAAAAAGGAAGAAAAAGTATTAAATATAAAGGAATATATACGTTACAAGATTTCTTTGGACTCAATAATAATGAACATTGTGACTGTCAGTTACAATTACATATTACTATTTAATGAGTATATTTGTATCAATTGCAGTAACATATTGCAATTTAGTGAGTACTTTTGTAAAGTTTTATATAGTTTTAATATGGTGCAAATGTCTATAAATGGACATAATTCTATCAATCTGAGGTTCCTCATGTTTTTGTCCTTTATCAATTTGTGCAATAATTTTTTTCTTAAATATATATATTTTTCCACCTGTATCACATTGGACAGTTTTTAAGTCATAGACTTAGAGTAGGATTGGAGCAAAGACAGACTCCTATGGTCCTCAGTTTCCTTAAGTGATCAGCACAAGATCATGAAGTTATAAGCAATAGTGTCTAACTTAGGACCTGAGATTGACTTTAAATTTTTGTTATTTCTTCTGTAACCTGTGTTCTTGGTTTGCTTATGAGTTTACTGGAGAGAGGAATGAGAAGTTGTTCTGAGGTTTAGCTCAAAACCTCCTTGGTGGTAGAATTATTGTCCTGTAGTCAGCGATGTAGGTGTAAACACCTACAATTCCTTTATGAATAGAAATTAAGTGATAGGTGAAACATTTTACCATTTTCTATCCCTTCAAAACTTTCCTTTTCTTATTACATAGTTTCTAGAGGAGATCCCCCAAATAACTACATATCAGGAATGGAAGTTCTGCTATAGAGAATTACATATTCTATTTTAGTGAAGTAAAAATAAATCATATTCACTGACTTTTTAGAGTTAAGATTTTGGAACCAAGTGTGGTGGTACAAACCTATACTCCTAGCTACTTAGGAGACTGAGGCAGAGAAGATCTCAAGTTTGAGTCCAGCCTGGGTAACTTAACAAGACTTTGTCTAAAATATAAATAAATTGATTAAGTAAGTTTCAAAGGGGCTGGGGATGTAGCTTCGTGGCAGAGCACTTGCCTTGCATGTGTGAGGCCCCTGGGTTCAAACCCCAGTCCTGAAAAAAGACGTTGTTCATTCCTTCTGACCAAAGAGTTAAAATATTCACAAGTGTCAACACATAATAGAAGTTTTGTTTGGGTGCAGGAATTTATATAGACTTTTCATGTTTGATTTTTATAGTGTCTTCTAATGTATGCTTCCCATCTTGGTTTTTAAACACACCTATTATTTTACATGTCTTCCCTCATAACTTTTTTGTTTGTTTCTAGAAATTATGTAAATTGATTTGTAATTTTTGTACAATGCCACCTGAATGTACAAATGTACCTCTTCATTTGTTTCATTCTTAAATAATCTCTATATCCACTGGAAATCCATGCTAAACAGTTTATAAGTATTGGTTATTAGTTTAGCCTTCTTTGGTAATTTTCATTCTGTAAAGACTGTTGACCAGAAACAACCTTGATGGTTTGTATTTCTTTTTATCTTAGTGGAATTTGTTGTGCAAATGCTTACTGAATTCTGCCTTGAGAATTATCACTATTTGTATGTTAGGTTAGGAAGAGCGAGGAGTTACACGTGGTCTTTCTTTAAATTTCTTCTTAGAATCACTTCTGTAGTGATTTTACTTTATGTTGTGATTTTAGAGTTTTAAGAGGAGGACAACCATGGCTGCCAAGTTGCTGACATGCTGAAATAGTGCTTCCCCTCAGGCACTGTGCAGTTGGGATCATTTATTTGCAGAAAGAGAGTAAGTAAGGGGAGAACCATTTTGTGGACATAACCCACTGAGGTCATAACCTGCTGTCCAGCACCCTTCAGTCTGACCCCATTAGACCTGGAGAGGAACTGCATTAAGCAGAGAAGCAGCCAAGGCAGCATTTCAACAGGAAACTTCTCTTGCTGAGAAGCTTTGAATACTAGTAGCACAGAAGGGAAAGGAGGACCTTGATCCAACATGATAAATACAGTTTCCTGTTTGTGACAGAAGTACTTGATGACTTCTGGTCAGTGATGGATTCATTTACTGAAAAAGAACGCATTTAGTATACAAAAGAAAGATTCCCCTATGAGGTGTGCATAGCTTGTGTAGATGTGTACATGTTTGTAGTTCGAGTGACTTGCTTTTAAAGATTTTTCTTTTTTGTCATTTTGAAAGAAAAGTCTGCTTCTAAGATTTGAAATAGAGACTTACTTACCTTTCACCAAAATGTTTTCTTCCTTGAACTCCTGCAAGTCTTTGGAAGCCTGAAGCATGGTGGGTAAGCTCTGGAGGCCCTGGCACCTGTGAAGCATGTGCCAAGGTACACAGCTGGTCGTGTTTTAAAGATCAAATGACTTAGAATGCCTTCTGCAAATCTTAACTATTTTTATTATTGTTCTTTTAAAATCTACATTATAGAAAATATTGCAAGAAGTAGATATTACCTTTTAAAACTGTGAATAGTTAATACAGATGAAATCAGAATAGGTTTCAGTGTAGGGGAATGTATTCTCAGAAACAGTTACGACTTTATAAAATTCATTTCACTCAATTAAAACTATAGACGTGGGAGGGAATTAAAACATGCAAGCATGCCCGCAAGTTTTAGTTCGACCCCATAGTTCGAGTTCGACCCCAGCCCCCATGCCTCTTACCTTAACTCTCTCTTTAACAGTTGCCCTCGTGTTTGTGCTGTTGTCTTCTAAGGGACGAGTTAGTTGTTTCTTGGTTTCAACTCACAGTATATTAGGTTGGAGGAGAAACTTACAGTATCAGTTGGATGATGATGTTTTGCATTATCTTTGACAATATTTTCCTCAGGATCCTGTCAAAAAAGATACCCAAACACGTGAGTCATCACTGTGTTTATTCTTGAATAGTAGTATCACACTGGAGACTTTCCAAAGCTCAGCAATTCAGGATCATCAGTCACCGAGAAAGTAGGTTTTCATAGAGACTGTTCGATTCCTTAGGAATGGCTGCTTTGTACTAAGGCAGCTGTTTAGGGCACAGAAAACTGAAACTTCATGTTTCTCCTTGATAGTTTGCGAGCATGAATACCAGCAAACTAGATAACTGCTTGCAGTGACCCTCAGTCCTCTTGGAATCCTCATCTTGTAGCAGCCTGTGAAGGGCAATCTCAGTAAGCCTGCTTGCTCCAATCAGGGGAACCAAGGGCACCATCATCCTGCAGAATAGAAAAAGGTATGACACCAACTCAAGGACTTATAACTGAAGTTCTAATGCTATTTTATTCTGGTACTGTTTTATTATTTTAAACAGAAAACAAGAAGGCAAAAGCTTCTTTGCCTTCCTCAGTGGTTCATAAGTTACTGAACTCAATCTTAGGAATCTTCAGTACATATATTTAGGCAGTGACTCTCTTGCAATCTTATCATTCTATCCTTGAAACTTTCTTTGAAAAAAGATATTTACCAGGTCCACTGGCACGTTCTTGTAATCCCAATGACTCAGAGGGCTGAAGCAGGAGGATCACAAATTTGAGGCCAGCCTCAGCAATGTATCAAGACCCTAAGCAACTTAGTGGAACCCTGTCTCGAAATTTAAAAAATAAAAATAAAAAGGGCTGGGGAGATGGCTTAGTGGTAATGTACCCCTGGGTTCAATCCCCAGTACAAAAAAATAAAAATAAAAACTAAAACAAAAAACTTTGTCTCCAAACCTGGCCTCCTGGACTTCACTTGCTTAATAATTGTGTGGCATACATAGATTTCTTTAAATGTATTATGTGTTTCAGATTCATTTCTGGAATTATCTGTTTCTTTGATTTCTCTAACTCTCCTCACTTTACACATGAACTATAGCAATAAGCCAATATCTTGATTATTTACAGCAACTAAATCTTCAACCAGTTTGTGCTACTAGAATGGATATAATTAAAATGACATCCAATAACAAGTGTTGGTAAGGATGTGGAAAAATTGGTACATTGCTGTGAGAATGTATAATGATGCGGCCTCTTTGTAGTTCAGCAGTTCCTCAAAAGGCTAACCGAGAATTACCATGTGACCCAGCAGGTCCTCTCCTAAGAATTTCACTCCCAAGAGAATTGAAAACATGTCCATTCAAGAACTTATAGTTGATGTATACCCATGTTCATTGCAACATTAGTCATAGCAGCCAAATGGTAGAAGGAACTCAAGTGTCTCTACCATGATGAATAAATAAAGTGTGGTGCAGACGCCCACATTGGACTGTTATTCATCCTTAAGGAAGGAAATCCTGATACATGGTACAGCATGGATGAATTTCAAACACATTGTGCTGGGTGAAGTAAGCTGGACACAGAAGGACTAATTTTAAGGTTCCATATATGTGAAGTACCTAGAATAGTCTAGTTCATGGAAATAGAAGGTAGAGTGGTAGTTGCCCAAAGTTTCTGTTTGGGAAGAAAATCTGGTATATGTATCTATATGGTGGAATCTTATTTAGCCATAAAAAATGAAGTACAACATGGTTGAACCTTCAAAAACATTATATAAAGGGAAAGAAACCAGACTCAAAGGTCAAAATTTGTGTAATTTTATTTATATAAGATGTACAGAATAGGACAATCCATAGATACAAAGTTGAATTAGTCGTAACCAAAGAGCCATAGGATGGGTGAATGAGAACTGGTTCCTAGAGGGACTTGATGTGGTTGGGTGTGGTGGTGATGAGAACAATCTAGAATTAGGACATTATGATGGGTGGATTTATGGTATGGGAATATATGCCAGAAAACTCTTAAATCATAACACATGAGTTTTATAATGCTTCTGAAGACACAGTATATTCTACACTGCACTTATTATTTCTAGCTAGCTCTGTGACTTTGAAAAGAAATTGAGCACTCTTTCCTGTATTGTAAAATGGAAATAATAACTACCTCACCAGATTTTTTGAGAGTATTAACTGAAGTTAAAAGTAGCACATCTAGCATAGTGGGTGGCATTTACTAAGAATCCAGCAGATTTATGAAAAACCCTAGAATCGACGCCTTCTAATACGATTCTGGTTACTTTTTCAGGGTATTCCAGTACTATTTCCAGATATTCAGAAAAATGGTTCAACGGCAATAGTTCGGATTTTTCTTTGGATCTGTCTTTCTGAATCTTTGCAATGCTTCTTTACCAAAACCCTTCAACGTGAGCTTCTTCATCTTTCTCAATTTATTTATGTAGCTGCATTTTGCCTGAAAACAATGTTCTCTCCCCATTCCTCTCTCTCTCTCTCTCTCTCTCTGAATTTCACCTTGCCCCTAGATTAAGTGGACTTCTCTCATGCTTTAAACTTTCTCCCTTATTTTAGTGCAATCATCTATATTTTTTATAGCACCCAAGATTTTTTTCTATATCTCAGACCAGTGAGTGTCATTTAGATTATATTTTTAAAGTCTGTTTCTTCTTAAGATTTTTTTTTGTGGGGGGGTACCAGAAATTGAACCCAGCAGTACTGGACCACTAAGCCACATCCCAGCTCTTTTTTACTTTTTTGTTTTGAGACAGGGTCTTGCTTAGGACCTTGCTAAGTTGCTGAGGCTGGCTTTGAATTTGCGATCATTTTGCTCCAGTCTCCGGAGCTGCTGGGATTATAGGATTATCACCATGCCTGGCTTAAGGGATCTTTTAAAAAAATATGTGCCCAATGTCTCCCACTAAATTAGTCTTTGAACTCAGGGACCACATGTTATTATACTTTACCTTTTCCAGAGCACTTAGTGTATTACCTTAGCAGGGTATAAAATGAATAAATATTTACTAATTATGAGTTGAATTAGTGCTGGGTCTCAAGTACAAGGGTGGAAACTAGTGATTGTCAATGCAGTCTTCACCACAGAATTACCTGTGGAGTAGGTTTCATCTTACCCAGCAGATTAGGGTCTCTGAGCTTAAGGGCTCAGCTTCATACCCAGATGATACACTTATGGCCCAAGCTAAGAAATGTTGAATTCAACAGATGAAGTAATATAAACCACAGCTTCCCAAGCCTAGTGGATTATTGCAATCAATATGTGGGGACCAGACATGCTTTGGGCATTGCAAAGAGCTTTACACATATTAGACAATACTAGTATTGGTGCTTTTGAGGGTATTTATTATTGCTTGAGAACGATCCTCTAACCCTAAATATTTTAACAGCCATCAGTATGATGAAAACACCCAGATATAGGGATCTAAAACCTTTAAAACTCTTTGTAGTATCTTTAATAACAGATGTATATGCCTTGATCATTTTTGCAAACTTAAAAATTTTCAAACTCTGTTTTTTTGTAGGCTAGCAAACATTCAGCAGCAGACCCTCTCAAGATTATCTACTTGCCCTTGCTCCTGTTGAGTTGCCACGCTTGGAAGCAGGAGATGGGCTTGTCAGCAGCCAACAGGACATGATCCAGGAGGAGCAGTGAAGGATAGAACTGCTGGTATGACAGTGGGGACAGTTGGTGCTTGATTTGAAAATACAATTTAATAGTTGTTCTCTCTTCAAACCTTCTGTTCTGTTGTTCTCTTAAATACCTTTATCATCTATGCTTAGGATGCACGGGTTGGCTTTAAGATCAATGAGTTGGTAAACATTGTATCTGTTTTTATGACTTTTATGTGTACCTGGATTTTTCTGCATTAAAGGAGAAGTTTCATCTGCTTCTTGATATCTTACGAACTTTTAGAAAATATAACTAAGCATGGAGACATGTAATAGCTGTAATTACTTGTTACAGTATTTCTTTCCCTTTTTAGTCTACTTATGGCTACATTGTTTCAATCTTCTTAAGGAACGAATAAGTGGCATTGTATTTATTTCCTGGTCCAACCAGGGAGCAACTACTGAGTCTTGGCACCCAGTTCTTGTGACAATTAGGCACTAAACAACTAGCAGAGAACTGAAGTGTGGAATGATGGATTTCAGGAGAGCCTTTGTGGTTTTTATGAGAGTTTCTGGAAATACACATATAGGCAGTGAGAGAGGAAAACACCAAATACTGTTTTGGTCTTAAAATTGATCTTAAGATCAGTTTGCTTTGAATGCCACTGAACTGCTAATGAATATACCAAGCTATGGGTTCTTTATTAGACCCTTTTCATTTATGTGCAAATACAGAAGTAGAAAACATGTGTAATTTTTGCCCCAAAATATTCAGAATGAAAATTAGCATGAAATCTATTGCCTTTAGATAAGCCAGTTAAAATGTTAGGGACATTATAGGAAGAAACTAGAGGTTCGGTAGAAGAAAAGGAAGTATTACGCATTTTTTTTCCCTTCTGTAATTCTGTTAGCTGATATTCAGCTTCAGTTTCTCTGAATCTTATTTATGCATTGAGCATAACAAATCTGAAAAGCTGTGTATCTATAATCGCTGCACTCATTCCAGATGCCTGAGGATTTAAGTATCCACTCTGACACTTGATACTTCTTAGAGACTGACATGGTGTTGAGAAGTCCTTTCCAGTTTGTCCTCGGTTAAACTCCCATGATTCCTGGATGTTGTCATTTTCACAGGGCAAGTGCATCTGCCTAGATTACCTCTCTACTCTGGGAATTTTAAATCATCATGAGGGAAAGAAAACTCAGCAGAGTAGTGACTCTCAGAATGAAAATTTTCCCCTTGCATGTTAATATTTTTAGAGTAATAATTGTCACTGAAAATAGACTTCCTCTTTCCCCTCTCATGCTGGAAAATCTTAGGTAATCATGAATAAAGCATTCTTTACTTTCCCCCTCCTCCTTAATGATTGCTTTACTTCACACTGTGGGTGAAGACTGTGGCTACTCCTTCTGTCCTTGTCCTTTACATGAGAACTGAGAACATATTTTTAAGATGGGATATTTATCTCTTTAGTGAAATCATAGCATTAGTCAGAAGATTTTTTTCTTCTTGGAGGTGAAGGGTGGGAAAGGAAAGAAGTATGTAAGTTCATGGAAAAGATAAATTGCTAGTAAGAAAAAAGAATAAGAAATTAAAATATTTCATTGCTTTGGAGAAAGATTTTATAAATAACTTTCTGAAGAGTTCTTTATCCACATCCCCCAAACATCTTATTTTGCATTTAGTCTTAATAGTTAGATTAGCTCAGCTAAGGACTTATTTTCAGTAAATAAGCCTAAGGCTTATTTTTTAGTACATTTATTAGGGTGTGCTCTTGGGAAAATTATTTAACTTCTTTAAGCCTTTCTTTTTATTTGGCAATAAGGAATGTAAGTAATAATAGGTAATGATGATAGGATTGCTATGTGGATAATATGTATAAGGTCTGGCATATCAGAAGTCCTCAATTTTATAATAGCAATTGTTTTATTATTTATCACTTTTTAATATTTCTTTCACTTTTTGTTTTTTATTATTTTTTTGAACAAGAATCAGTTTATTTTTTTTCCATCTGGGTTGTGTTTTTTTCTGACACTTAGTTGTGTATGTGGTGCTGGGGTTCAAGCCTGGGTCCTCATGCGTGCCAGGCAAGCACGCTACTGCTGAGTCACCTATCCAGCCCCAATTTTTTTTCATTTTTAATTTATTTTTGCAGTGTTGGGGCCTCATACATTTTGGCAAACATGGAGCTACATCCCCAGTCCTCTTCAGTTTTAAAAATATGAATTCATTGGAAAATATTTCTTTACCTATCAAATACTAGGCAGTCTTCTGGGAACTGGAGATTCATTAATGAGCAAAAAAGACAAAAATCTGCCCTTGTTGAACTTAGATTCTGGAATGGGAGACAGACAAAGTCAAGATAAATAATAAATATGCATAGCATGCTAAATACCAAAAAGTACTAAACAAAAATATAAATGAGGAAGCTGGGTGCTGTGGTCCATACCTATAGTCCCAGATAACCAGGAGGCCAAGATGGAAGGATCATTTGAGCACAAGAGTTCAACAAAAGTTCAGGGTCAAGTTGTCAGCTTGGGAAACCTGGTTTCCCAAGCTCATCTCTTTAAAAGAAAGAAAGAAAAAAAATATGTATGTATATATGTATATATATATATGTGTGTGTGTGTGAGAGAGAGAGAGAGAGAGAAAGGAAATGGGTGACATGTGAGATAGTGATTGAAAATAGTGGTCAGAGAAGTTCAAGAGAAGATTTTTACAGCCCCATCATATATCAATAATAAATATTCACTCATATACCCAAGTAAATTATAATAGATGAGAACTTTAGATGTTCAAGGAAGGGCATGGTCTGTCTGGACAACACCAGTTAGAGGAGGCTTCTCAAGGGAAGGTGGCCAGGCAGGGCCTGAATCTTGAAGGTAGGAAGAATCTGGGTATATAACAAGAAGTGACATCCCAGTGGAGAGAAGTGGAGGGGAAAAGTAGGAGATGGAGTGAAATAAGAATGTTGGTTTTGAGGTTAGGGGTGGGGAAGATACCTTGTATAGAGTTCATATTGGCAAGCAGAAGAAAGGTGGAAGAGCAGGCTAAGGCCAAATTTTGTAAAACACTGGGGCCAAACTCTTATCACACGCTCTCCTGCAAATATTGCTAATAAAGAAAGCAAGTGAGTAGCAGGATTCACAAAAAGAGTAATAATTTTGACAAATTTATGAGAGTAGGGAGATGGTGGTATTTTGCAATAATTCAGGAGTAAAATTAAAGGTATGGCTTATGAGAAGAGAGATAAGAATGAAAGTAGAATAGAGATTTGATATAGATTTTAAGGAAAAATCATGTGGACTTAGCTGTTAAGTGCACAAAGAAGATGAGGAATCAAAGATTTCTCTCAAATTTAAAATGATCTTTTTTAAATAAAAGAATCCATTTCATTTATTTTTTCATCTGGCCTTGGTTTCTCTGACACTTAGTTGAGTATGTGGTGCTGGGGTTCGAACCCAGGTCCTTGCAAATGCCAGGCAAGTGCTCCTGCCACTGAGCCATCTCAGCAGCCCCTAAAATGACCAGTTTTGGCATTAATGGAAAGAGGAATTTGGGAAATCAAGGCAAACGAGATAAGACATTCCAACATAGATATCCTTAAAGCTAAAAAGAAAGTTCAGGTAATACTTGACATATAAACTGAATTAAGTTTCTAGGAGCCACTTTTCCCTAAGCATTAATACTCAGGCAAATACTAGCATAGTCAAAAAAAAAGTCTGCATGAAAATATATGTATCCAAATCCTCTATTTTTTTTTCCCAAGTTGGGGTAATATTCAAAATGTTATGGATTTGAGCCTAGTAAATAGATACCACTTAGTCCACTTAGTTCCCCTGGATCCTTTTTTTTTTCTTCTTCTTTGAGACAAGTCTCCTTAAGTTGCTCAGGGGCTCATTATGTTACTGAGCTGGTTTTGAATTTGTAATCCTCCTGCCTCTGTCTCCCCAGTTGCTTGGATTACAGGATTGCACCACCATATCCAGCACCACTGAATCATTTTATGGAAGGAGTTCAAGGGCACCCACAGATGTTACCTGACTTCTCTAAGTTCATATCTTCAATTGTTATAGAACCTGATCTTGCCTCAGGTCTCCACACTGAGAATTTTGCCCCTATTCTCCATGCTGTATTTAAGAAGATTTGTGTTTTGCCAGCTTGCTTGTGGAGATTAGTATTAGAAGTTTGGTTTACTATTAGCACTGTCTTTAGTCGTATTTCCAATTACTGTGGATATTTTAAACTCCATCATGAAAAAATGTAATTTGTTTAGAGGCATCTCTTAATCACTTTTCTTCTACCCCTATTCATTATTAAGCTTCTTGAATTAAAATAAGTAGTAGTTATTGATAATGTTGTACTCTTTTTCTCTTTGTCTTCCAGAAAGAAAAAAAAAGCTTTACTTTTTGGCCTGTAAAACCTATGGGTCTATAGGAAATAGATTTAACTCTGTGCCTGAGGCTGGTTGTGGTGGTGAACACCAAGAATCTCAGCGACTCCAGAGGCTGAGGCAAGAGGACTGCAAGTTCAAAGCTAGTCCAGTCAACTTAGTCCAGGTCTCAAAATAAAAAATAAAAATGGTTGGGAATAGAGCTCAGTAGTAGAGTTCCCTAGATTCAGTCCCCAGTACCACAAAATATAAAACAAAACAAAACCCACACCTGTGCTTAATAGTGCTGATCTGAAGAGTCCTGATAACTCTTTAAATTTAAATCACCACCTAGAGTTCAAGATTAAGACTTTCGTGTTTCTTCCTTAGAAATCATTCTTATGAAATGATATTCATAAGAATGTTCTATGAAGTCTGATGAATTTGTCCTTTGGGTCAAATTTTATTGATTGATTGATTCAATTTTGAGATAGGGTCTTGCTCTGTTGCCCAGGCTGGCCTCAAATGTGTGCGCTTGCGTGATCCTCCCATCTCAATCTCCCAAGAAGCGCATACCCATACATCTGGCTGTCCCAGAGTTTTAAAACAAAATTACACCTATATATCATCTTATGAGGTGCTTTTCATACTGTAGTCTTAAAACAATTTTTTCTGCTAACTATCCTTTGTGTTAATTTTTAAGAAAAGATAATTATTTAGCAAGTGAGTAAGGTTTATGTAAAGTAAAATTTTCTATTAGAGCTCTATAAATTCTTTCCTTATGCATTTCTTTACTCTTTCCATTATACAGGCCACAGTATGGGACAAATCATGACTGAACTAGGTGAAAACAAAAACTATTATATATGGTGACTTGTATACACATTGAGGCAGAGTGATCTCAGAAGTCTGTAGCTCGAGAGACTCAATTACTGAAGCCCGTTGGCCTTCTCATGGGATTCACCTGAGAACTTTGAAGATCCCTAAGTTCATAAAAGAGCTGTGTAGCATTTTTTGTTTTAATAAATATCCAACATGTGATGTGTTCTCGGAGTTTAGATTAAGTAAGTCATGCTAAAATAGACTACCCCTGATAGTCATTTTCACCATTCTTGTATTTCACTTTCCTCATGGAAAGGTGAAGTATCAGTTGTCTCTATTGGTCTCATAGGATATTTTAAGCAGAAATGAAAGAGGCTTGGTGAAAAACACTTTGCATTCTTAAAGAAAGTTGGAATGCAAAAAAGAAAGCCTCTGAAATGTTTACTCAAAATTACAGATGTTAATCTACAGGATATTTTTCTTTCTCTCCTAACGAACTGCTCTTTTTCCTTAAGGACACAGCTCAGGTTGCTAATCAGGAGTGGTTCATGTTTGTGGCACAGCTGTTCCTGAAACTTCAAACTTACTTAAATCATTTGTTTGTGCTTGCCTGCGCTACAAACTGAAATTCCTAGGACAAAGGCTGTGTCTTATCTTCTTATTCTTAGTATCTTGCCCAGTGTCTTATTACATACAAGGTACTTGGTCATGGTCATACTCTAAAAAGTTCACTTTATGATCTTTTTTGTATCTCTCATTTCTCTTTGCCCCTTGATGACCCCTTCTTAAAATAGATACAGCACCTGCCCATTGCTGGGAGGGGTTGTGGGGTTTGTAGAGTTGGAACTTCAAGTGTCAAAGCATGATAATCTCCTATGCACAGTTACATTATTTCAGAATTTGAATCTCAGTTTATTTAACTGTAACTAACACTTGTGAAGTATTTGATACTTTAAGTTTTTTCACTAAATTATCTTACCAAAATTTGTTACAGTTACAGTTGAGTTTATATGGTTTTGGCTATTGTGGAGACCTTAAGAATGCACTTAGTATTCAAATTTCACTAGTATTATAAATGTTTCATTATAGTAAGAGAAATTAGAGAACTTTATAAATGATATTTGGTATCTAAGATGTGATAATTTTATTTTGTACTGTTTTTGCTGTGGTGCTAGGGACTAAACCAAGGGCCTTAAGAACACTAGGCAAGTGCTGTACCACTGAGCTATATATACGCCCAGTCCTTCGGTTGAAATTTTTTCTCTTCTTTTTTCTTTTCAGAGTGAGTGAAAGAGAAAAAGAAGTAATTTTATTTACTTTTTTTGTTTTTCCAGTACTTAATTGTGTATGAACCCGGGTCTTAGAACATGCCAGGCAAGGGCTCTACTGCTGAGCCACCTCTCCAGTCCTCTTGGGGGAAAATTTTTTGATTAATAAATATACTCAAAACCTTCCTTAGAGATGAATGTGAGAAGTCATTTCAAAATTACTTAAAGTTCAGTTGATGAAAGATTATTTAACCTGGAATTTGTTTTGTTCTATTTTTCTTTTGGGGGGGCGGGCAGGGGTTAGTACTGGTGATTGAACCCTCTGTTCTTTCAGAGGAATGTAGTTCTTCTTGAAGGTCATGTGTTCAAATTGCTGTCCCCTTGCTTTGTGGTATTATGAGGACATAGCAGGGAGAAGATGCAAGCTCTAGGAAAAAGCAGTGGGCTGTATCACCAGGAAGCATTTTAGGAAAGAGCTCTGAATTCCAGGTTCCCAAAACAAACAGTAGAGTGATTATTAAAATCCATAGCTATACAGGATGGTGATTACACTTCCCACATCAAAACCAGAATTTAATATTTGGGAACTTTAGGGGATTTTAAGGGCATTTTATAGCAAAAAATTATAGCTTCTTGTTACAGATTTATTATAAGCATGGAAGCAAATGATCTCTAAAAGGTCTTATCCCTTACTTACAAGCATTTTTAAAGGTAAGAAAGAGTAGTTTAATTTGTAATTTAATTGTTCCTTTCCATTTTTTCAAAAGTTCTAACTTCTGAAAGCAAGTCGCTTTTTAGACGTATGAAAATATGAAATTGCTATGATGTTTATTTTATTAGTAAGATTTCATAGAGAATCAAGATAGGAAGTCATATCTGAATGCCTAGCTCATAGTACTTAATATTTTTTGATTGACTTAAGGTGCTATTGTCCTGTAGGAAGGAAAATAATATAAAATTATTTTAAAATTAGTTTAGATTTTATTATATGGAAGTATTTGTCTTCATTAAGCTCATAAACCAGTGTATAACACAAAATGTTCACTTCACATCTTTATTGAGTCCAGTTAAAGGAGTCAGATGGGGAGAACCAGTGGCCAGAAAATAAGGGCAAGAGAATATTTTTTAAATTTATGAGAATGAATTTGTTTGCAAAACTTTTATTATTATTATCTGGCACAAAAAATATAAAGTTCAAGAAAATGATTGTTGCCATTCCATACTATGTAGGAACCTTCTTTACTGCCCTCCTAAAAACAACTAGGTTAGTACCCAATTGAATTCTTCTAACAATGATTGAGAACTCACTGATTTACTACGTTTTTAGAAAGTTCTAATTATTTAGGACAATACTGAGCTCAAATCTGCAGCCTAGATCTTCTTCTCTTTATTAAAGAATGTTGGGTCCATTTTTAACTTCAATGTCCCTAAAATGTAAAGTTTAGTATTTTGTATTATAGATATGGCTGGATCGTTAGAGAAATCCCTCTGGTTCTCTGGACACTGCACATCTATTCATATAGTCCCAAACCATACTTGGTTTGTTTATTTTTTTAACAGTAAGACCACATTGTTTAATCACATTGAAGTTACACTCCACAAATACTTCTGTCATTTTGTCACACAAGATGCTGATAAACCATATCTCTTCCATTATTTAGTGTGTGACTATGATTTTCTAAATCCACATTGGAGATTTTGATTATGTGGTGTGTTGGGGGGTGGTGGAAATCAAACCCAGAACCACACAGAGTCTTATACATGCTGGGGAAATGCTCTACCACAGAGCTCTCTCTCCAGCTCCTAAAGATTTTAACTTCTAATTTATTAAATTCCATCTCTTTACTTTGTTTCCTTTAAGCCTAAATAAATTTATGAAAATCTTTTGCATTCCACGTATATATCCCTGTATATCTTCTCTTTTTTTTCATTTCCTCCTTACATTTCATAAGCATGACTTCTGTTTTCTTTGTTATTAGTGATTGAAATGTTGAAAAAATTTCTTTTTACAAAGGGGATAATCATTGAGAGAATCAGCTGCACCTTTTTTAAAACTAAAATTGTATTTAAAAATAGAGAAGCTGTCATCCATGATGTCTGAACTTCACATTTTTTATTTTTAGCTTTCTCTTTAGTAGGTACATTGATCATTTACTTTTATGGTATATAATACCATACATTTAAAACTATATTTTATTTTTATTGTACTGAGATTGAACTCAGGGGTGCTTTGCCACAGAGCTGCATCTCCAGCCCTTTCAGTTTTTTTATTTTGAGGCTGAGTCTTGCTGTGTTGATAAATTTTGTCTTGAACTTGCCATCCTCCTGTCTCAGGCTTTCAAGTCTTTGGGATTGCAGGTGTATACCACCGCACTGAGCTGTATACCAGCCCTTTTTTTTTTTTTTTATTTTGAGACAGTGTCTTGCTAAATTTTAATCAGTAATTCTGAGATGCTGGGATTAGAGGCGTATACCACCATGCCCAGCCCAGTACATACTTTTGAAACCCTAAAAGTTAGCTTTATATTTATATTTTACAGCATGAATAGACAACCCCGACAGACTGAAGGTTTTGAATCAAGGTAGGCAGTTTTTAAAAGGTTAAAATATACTCTACCTTTCCCCCTCTTACTCCAGAATGGCAAGTAAACATTAAAGTAGCCTGGCCTTACTGGAAATTTTAAGACATTTGTTCTGTGAGTTGGATACTGTAACATCACAAATTTAAGGATAAATTTAGAAGGTAGGTTTGAAGTGGGGCACGGTGGCACATGCCTGTAATCCCTGCAACTTGGGAGGCTGAAGCAGAAGAATCGCAAGCTCAAAGCCAGGCTTACCAGTTTAGTGAGACCCTAAGCACTTTAGTGAAACCCCATCTCAAAATAAAAAAATAAAACAGGCTGGCAATGTGACTCAGTAGTTAAGAGCCCCTGCGTTGTATCTCTGGTTAAAATTAAAAAAAAAAAAGAAAATAAAAGAGAGGAAAAAAAAAGAGAAGATAGGCTTGAACATATAGAAACAATTGTTTTCTTAAATTTCGGCTTACTTTTGCTTTTACTAACTAACAAATAAAGAAGACATTGTCATAGCTGGGCGTGGTGGCTCATGCCCGTAATTCCAGCAGCTCAGGAGGCCCAGGCAGGAGGATCACAAGTTCAAAGCTAGCCCCAGTGACTTAAGGAGACCCAGTATCAAAATAAAAAACAAAAAAGGCTGGAGATTGAGGCGCAGTGGTTAAGTGCCCCTGGATTCTGTATCTAGCACCTTCAGCATGGTTAAATAAATAAAAATAAAGTTTCACTATTTTTTCCGTATGCCTCACTTCATTAGCTATTTCCATTTGGGGAAATCTCTTCCAGATTTTTGTTTTGTGGACCTAGAAAAATATACATTTATGAAAATTTTCTGCCACATCCCTTCTGTCGTGTGTTCATTCAGCCATTTGCTAATTGACTTTTCACTTCAATCTCCCTTACTCGGTTCTTTAACTGTTCATTCTGCTCCCTTTTTGGGAACACTACTTCTTGCTTATCAGTAAATGAGGTCAAAAGTCATGTGTCTCATATGAGTATGTATATATATTTAACTCCCAGGTCATAGCAAGGTTTTGTTTTGTTTTATGTTCAAGCTTTAAATTTCATGTGCATGGGACAATTATATACTGAGATGCTTGATAACGTATTTGAAATTCCTGTTGTTGAATCCCTCAACCCTTTTGAGAAGTGAGAATTTCCTCTAATTCAGTTATATATCTGAATTATTTAAATACTTAAAAATCAAGAATTTAACTTAGAAACATTAGGCTTAATATATTTTCAGATTTTGTCTAAAATAAAATCACCTCTTCAATAAAGACACTGTTTTCCGTCATATACGTGATGGAGAAATTGTTCCCTGTTGATGTGGCTTATACATCTCAATTGCTGTATTATTTAATACAAGGAGTTTCCTAAAAAAAAAATTGTGGAAAGTGTAACTATTATTTCAAGTGTGGTAAATAACACAATACACATGACTGGGGGAAGAGTCAAAGATGGTAAATAGGGGGTGCATTTATATTATGTTTATTTTTGTTGCCATTTCAATGCTCAATTACTACAGCTTCTATTAAATAAAATAATCAGCTGAAAACATTTTAACCAAACAGTACTTAGCGAAGGTATTATTCCTTTGTGAGAGTTGTGTTTTCTTTTTTAACTTAACTAAGGGTTTTTCAAGACCATTAGTTGCTCTTTTTATTAAGCAAAATATAGAGCAATAGGTCACCCCTAGGTTGGGGCTAAAGTTGAATTCCTATCCATATAGGTAAATATAATTTTATTAACAGGACATCTCCATCCAAAATCTATAGATCATCCACTACTGCCTTGTAGGTTTGTGTAGATGTTAGAAATTACTGCATATTTTACAAGACACTACCTGTCCCTATTTTTTTCGTAATCCTTAGCATATTGTGAACATGGATATATGTCCTATGAGCTAGTTCCCTGAATTACAAATTTTGAGACAGAGTCTTACTAAGTCGCTAAGTCTGGTCTCAAACTTATAATCCTCGTGGACCACCACATCCAGCTATAAAGACTTCTTTATTTTTTAGAAAATAAGAAATGGCTGTTAACTATGGCAGGCAAAAACTAATATTTTCTGAAACAGTGCAGAGAATGAGTAAATAAAAGCATAAATAATTGGACACCCAGTCAAAGATCTTTAAATGTCTCAAGCAGTGTGACAGGAAGTGATCTCAAGCAGTGTGACAGGAAGTGTTTGAACTGTGCAGTCATCCATGCCAATCAAAATGGCCTAACAGAGTTGAGCTGTGGTGAACTTGAATTGCTCTCTTCTTATTTTAATCCTATGCACTATGCCTGGAAGATGATAAGTAAATGTTTGGTGGATGAGTAAACATTGACTTAGTGATTTAGGAGCAAAGTGAGGAAAGTGGTATAAATTCCAATATCAGGGTAGTTCCTCTGAAACATTTTTATAAAATATCTGAGAGAAAATAAGCATATCATTTGATGATATGATACTAAGTTAAGGTCTGGGGATAAGATCAGTGGTTGTGTTTGCCTAGACCATGGGAGATTCAGCACCTTAAAACAAAAACCAGAAAATTAAGCACTATTCCATTCTTAAATGGGTCATATAAATTCATATTTGGCCTATATACTTCTACCAGCATCAATGAAAGTACCAATTTAGTTTACAAGATAGTTAGGAATAGGAGAGGGTTTTAAGCTGTGTATTTACTGGAAAATAATCATTTTCTTTTGAAAAATATCCCTCAGAATGGGAGTTGAATGTGCTTTGTGTTAGAGAAGGGTCTTTGGCTGGCACTCCTGGCTTTGGGAAACACACAATCTGAGTAGTGAGCTGCCGTCACTACTACAGAGCCATGACTAAGGACCCGGAAGGGTTTGGGAAAGGTTTGAGTTGATTTTCTTTAATTATATAACAAGGAATACATAGCCTCTGCCACATCATCTCCAACTTCAGGAAGCAAATTTAGTCTTTTTCTGTCTCTAAAGTTTGTTGTAAATAATCTATTACCAACTACACATTTGGGGCTGGAGTGGTGGCTCAGCGGTTATTCATGTGCAAGGACAAGAGTTCAAACCCCAGCACCCACATACACAACAAAGAGCAACGAAAGCCACATGAAAAACTAAATAAAAATTGTTTTTCTGTTTCTCTCTCACACCGTCCCTCTCTCTTTAAAAAAATGAACACATTTTGTTTTCTTGTGTTTTAAGCATCTCTCTCCCTCAGGAACTAGAATCTTGAATCCTTATTATAAACATGGTATTAACTATATATTTGAACAAATTATGAATTACTATTGCCTAAAAATATAGACACCATGTAATATTAGGCATACAGGTGATAGAAAAAAGTACTTTTGCTTTTGATTATGCAGAATAATTTACTAATGGGGGGATCTGTTAGTTTTTCCCCCTTTTTTGGTGCTCTGTGACATTTAAATAATATAAGGAATATTATATATGTGTGTGTGTGTATATTTTTTTTAAATTGGAAGAGTTTGTTCATGTGAATACTTAGACTCTGGGTCCAATTACAGCAGAATAATTTGAAAAGTTTAAAGATTTTTCTCTATGGATTTATTTAGGCATTATACCTTCTCCTAGAATAATTTTACCAGAATGTATTTCTCAATGATAACATTTGGTCTATTTAGGTTTTCTAATTCATTGGTCTGAAGTACATTATATTTTAACCATTTAAAAAATATTCTTTGTATCTACACATACAGCATTTCTGTCTACCCTCATTTAGTTTATGCAGGCTTTTTTATTACCTTAATTTTTCTATTCACTAGATTCTCTAAGAACCTACTCAAGTTCATGTTTTAAGCTTATTATGTATGTTTGGCATACTGTTTTTGTTAATTACTTTTCCCTTATTGTTTTCCTAAATTATCGAATTAGATTACTTAATGTTTTGTTCTATTAAGACTTGAGTTAAAATTTGGATACAGTCCATTCATTTTGATATGTACTATGCACTTTCACATTATTTTTAGATATTCTTTATTTCAAAGTTTTGCTTTCTTTAAGAACAAAGCTATTTAGGAAAAGAAACAAAATCTCTTTAGTTTTGTTGACCTTGAATAAAGTTGACCTGGTTAAGAATAAAGACACTATATTTGTTTGGGGATATCAGGATTGCAATCTGAAAAAAACAGATTCACACATCTCGAAAATGTGCTCCAAAGTTTTATAAAATGATGGCTATATTATAGCTCTAAACCTGAAGGGGGTTGATAACTATATCATTTGTTAGTAGGAATTATGATTAGTGTAGGCAGAAGTTAAGCCATTTTGTGAAAAAGGGATTGGATGCAGGTCAGCAGAGGTGAACAGAACTTCCAAGGTCCTCGGGGGAGAGGGGAATCTAAATTCAGTTCAAAGGTTCCACTCCCACTTATTTGAGATCTGATTAACAGTGGCCTCCATCTCCATTTTCAGTGCCCCAAACCAATGTTACCTTTTTTTTTTTTCCCTCTTGATAGCTTGTGTACTCATTTTATTATTTGCAGCATTTTGGTGGTACTGGGATCTATCCCAGAAGCGCTCTACCACTGAGCTACATTTCCAGCCCTTTTTATTTATTTGTTTATTTGTTTATTTATTTTATTTTATTTTGAGAGAGAGACTTGCCAAGTTGCTGATGGCTGGTCTTAAACTTGGGATCTTCCTACCTCAGCCTCCTGAGTTTCTAGGATTGCAGGAGTGCACCACTTCTCCTGGCCTTGTTTTCTTCTTTTAATTGAAGTGTTTATTTTCCATAGGTATTGTAATGATATTAATTTTTTGGTTTTCACCCTTGGTTCTTGGCGCATAACTCCTTTTCCAAAGCAGTCACAGAAACTAGAATTTTTTTCCCCAAGATAGGTCCTAGAAAATCTCTACTTTCTGAGGAATGTCAGCCCCCATACCCTGAGGGAGGAATGTTGTATAGAAAGACCAAGAAGAATGTCGAAGATGATAGGCCTTCTGGGTTTCCCCACCCAGTCTATTAGCATTAGATTTGCAGTAAACTCTGGGATAAAACCCTGAAGTCCTGAGATCTAGAACTTCTAAGAGCTGAGCACATTGAGGTTGCTGGAGTATGGCATCCCAGAGAAGGTAGGGAAGCTCCAAGCCCCTTCTGCCATATTTCAAATTATGTATCTCTTTGTCCGTGTCCTTTGTAATATGCTTTACAATAAACCTGCATAACTGTTTCTCTGCATTCTATATGCTGCTCCAGGAAGTTAATGTAACCCAAAGAGGGGGTTGTAGAAAAAATTTAAAGCAAATAAAAACATGAAGTTTTCAGCTGGTAGCTAAAGTGGACCAGGGACTGGGGACAGATGTTAGAGCTGAGCTCTCAACCTGTGAGGTTGGGTGTTTTCTTTCTAAATGTGTAGATGGTGTCAGGTGGGAATTGAATCAGAGCACCAGACTGGTGTTTGCTGCTGAATTGCTTGCTTGCTGGTGGGCAGAAATCTGCACAACTGAAAGTCTGTGTTGGCCGTGGTGTGAGAGCAGAGGACAACAGACAATTTGTTTTTGCAACTAAGGTACTATTCTGAATTTGTTCTGCCTATTCACCTATCCTTGAAGGAGGGATGATTCACCTGTTACACCCACAAAAGTGTAATTGAATCTTCTTAGAACTTTCAAAACATTCTTTTAGTGGGGACATATAAAACATTATCATTGGAAAGCTTTTTTGAATTTGTTCAAAATATTCCTTAAGAGATCAATCTCTGCCTCCCTTCTCTGTCCCTTCTTTCTTGTCCTGGCCTCTATAGAGTCCAGCTAACTTCATAATTTGGTCATGTCCGATATTCATTTTTTGGTGCTTCAGCCTGTTAGAAATACCTGGTGTGCAATAAAACAAAAACATGGTGGGTAAGTGGGTAAGCAAAACCAATTTTATTTCTGCACAGACGGATGCGTCTCCTTTAAGGTGGTTTGCAGGCAAAGCACAATTGTGCCAGAAATCCAGGGAGATTTATCCCTAATTTGTCTCAATGCTGTCCTTCACTCTGATTGGAGGAGCTCAAAAACATACTCTTTGTGATTGGCTAATATAAAATTGGGGCGTGTACAGGAAAGGGGTAGGCGGGTACAGGAAAGAGTTACAGCTGTTATTGGATAGTGTTAGGGAATTTGAAAAATGACTTCTTTCTGACCTCATGGTTCCCTGACTTAGCATGGCTTCAAACTTAATTTAAGATATATCTATATTACAGGTTTAATTTTGATAGAGAAGAAAACATAAATCTCACAATTTCTCTTATATGATCCATATATACCCTTCAAATTTGGATAACATCTTTTGACACTCATATTCAACTATATCTAATACAGGAAGATTATTTTAATATGAAACAAATTGTTTAGTGAGAGTCATCTCTATTAATCTTTGAAGAAGATCCCCTGTATATGGAATTATATAATATCTAACTGTAGTCATAATTGCCAATACAACAATTGACAGTATAATAATAAACGTGATTAATCATTTCCATTTCCTTTTACCAGTGGTATCCAACGCTTTTGTCATTTCCTTGAAAGCCTTTCTTGTATAATTAGTGACCTTTTGTTGATTATAATCAATGGAATTTATCCAATTTTTGTTCTTATTTATCATAGAACACCAAAAGAAAAATTGATTCAAAACTTGGTACTGTCTGATACCTAGCTTTAAACTCATTAGGAACTTTTAGAGGAATTCTGATTATATCCATATAAACATAGGGGTCAAATGACCTCATGGAAGAGAGATCCCCTTCTTTCCTAGGAAACTGGGTGTGATTTGGTCTGAGAAATGCCAGAGGGTAAGGGATAGCCAGTTGAACCAAAGTTCAGGTTCCACTCCAATTGACGGGTAAGGTCTCAAGCCATCGCCCTCCACAATAGCACCAGACACTGGCTTGGGCTGTGGTAAGTGATATTTGATTGGATATCTCCTCAAAGAATCAGCTTTCCTTGCATCCAGATATATTTCCCAAACAGGCAATTGTACCCCCCCCCACACACACACAGATATAGAAAGACTTGAGGTATAATTAGTTCTAAGGGAAGAAAGTCAGATGATCTTTGGGGGTGCTTGCCTTAGGCCCATTGCTTCCAGGAATAGCAATGAAAGGGTCTTGCAAGAGTTGTTTCCCCAGGCCATGATATCATGCAACTCATGCCCGTAGGGTATGAGGTCCAGCCAAGCGGGAATGGGACCACTTGGGCTTTCTGTCCTGTTACACAAGTGTAATACTTGTTTTTATGTAATGTGCAAACAGAATATTTAATCCCTTCCATCCATGCATTTGCTTCATTATGCCCAATTTCCATTTTAAAAATTTGTTGTAATTTTTTTACTTCTAAGGTAACCTTGGTAACGTTATTACTAGATTTCCAGAGATTAATTTCTTCAGAACAGCGATATTTGCCCCAAATAATTGCTCCTGGTTATGTAGATATCCACAGGGGAGTATCTGACAGGCATCAAATTTAATTACCAGAAGGGAGATGGCCTAATTATTAATGATCAAATTATAGGATATAATTTTCCATATCATCATGAACACTATTAGATTATTTTTAAAGTTATATTGGTAAAACCTGGATTTTGGATCGAGAAACATTGCCTTTCCCTATTAGAAGTTGAGGTTCTCTCTACTCATATATGGAGTCCAACTTTGTTCTCCAGTCTGGACAGCTATTTCAATTGTGAGCAAGATTTGGTAGGGCCCTTCCCAAGCAGTATCCAGCTTATTTTCCTTCCAAACTTGGATCAGGATGTGGTCCCCTGGCTGATGTGTATGTGCAGGGAATTCCAAAGGTAGAGTCTGTGCCAGAATTCCCTATAATCTCAGAGACAACAAGGTAGAAGAGAGACCTAATATATAATTTTTAAGAAATTGATTTTTTGTTTCAAAGGTGGGGAACACCATTGTTTTTCTTAAATATGGTAACCAATTTAATAGCTCATATGAGGATAAGCCTATATCTTTTCAAGGAGGTGGGGATCTTGACAAAAAATACAATACATATTGTATTTGAAACATCAATCAAACAAAAACTAAGTGACTTCTAGGCTTTAGAAGGTGACCTTGACTCCCCAGAAGGAAACATTCCTTTCCCCGCCTCCCAAGTATTTATAAGCTCATCCAGACCCTTTTGAGAATCCTTTTTTTAAGTTGCTTAAATTAAGTTGCTTAAGTTTTTTAAGTTGCTTAAATTAGTCTCAAACTTGTAATTTTTCTGCCACAGCCTCCTAAATCACTGAGTTTCATAGTCATGTGCCATCATGCCTGGGCCTTTGCTGAGAGACCTCAGATCCTGGATAAGGAGCAGAAACTTAGAAGAATGTTCAGTGACTCTCATCTCCTGATCGTGCCTCTGCACTCACCCCATCTAGTCTTTCTGCTCTACATTTTCCTTATTCATTGTCGTTAGAGCAAGTCTGTGTGTGGGGCTAACAGCCCTTTCCCAAGTGCCACAGGAAGGGACTTATCCCAGGAAGCAGTAAGTTTTGAGTCTTAGCTTCAGCCTGGGTGAGAGATATTGTCCATCTTAGGCCATGACAGGGAAGAGCAGAAGTCTCTGGCATAGATGCAGCTTCTGTAGCTCTGCTCTGCAGCTGCGTGGATGGCAATCCATGAGTTTTTGCCCTTAGCTGCAACAGCCTTTCCTCTGGTGTCCCCAGCACACTCATTACCCTTTAAAGGTATATTTAAAATTTTGCCACAATGTAAAAAGTAACAGAATTTTATACACATAACTTACTGATAATGGGTTATTTTTATCTAGTTACAAAATATTAAGTGACATAAATAGGTCCTCAACTAAATTTGTTATTTTTATATAAGTCTGAAAGAGACTATTAGTTTGGAGAACATCAGCATAATGAAGTTATCTCCTAAGCTTTACATTTAAAAAGACTTGTGTACTGTTGTGGTTTGGATGAAAGGTATCCTCCAAAAACTCAGTATGTGAGACAGTGCAAAAAAGGCTGAGGTGAAATGATTGAGTGATGAGAGCCTTAACTCAATCAGTGAGTTAACCCCTGACAGGGATTAACTGGAAACTGTAGGCTGGTAGGGTGTGGCCAGAGAAGGTGGGTTTGGGGCATGCCTTTGGGGTATATATTGTGTATCTGGAGTGGAGTCTTTCTTTCTGCTTCCTTGAGCCATTTCCCTCTGCCATACTCTTCCGCCATGATGTTCCGCCTTATCTTGAGCCCCAAGAAATGGGGCCACTTATGGACTAAGACCTGAATCTATGAGCCCTTAAATAAACTTTCCCTCCTAAAATTGTTCTTGACAGGTCTTTTAGTCATAGAAGTAAAAAAACTAAAACATGCACCTAGAGGACATGAATATATCTAATACATGCACAAAGAACCAGTAAATATATGAACTAAGTTTAACTTTTTATTGAGGAGCTGTTCTTGTACAATCATAAATGAATATAAAGTAGCAATATGATATGCATTTGTTCTTAAACCAGAGTTACTCCCACATCACCCACATCCCAGTCTCTTGATTCATCTGTTTATCATCCCTACAAGCAATACAATTGTTTAGATTGTGAGTTTTCCAGAATTAAATGATTAAGTATTGTTTGTCTTCTCAGAGAGGAAGAGTATGCTACATTGTTGATTGTCTCCCTAGATCCTTCCCTTTCCCCCTTCCCCCATACACCCCATCTTTATGGTTCCCCTATCTTATGTGTTGTTGGGCCTTTGCTGGGTCTAATACATAAGTTTGACAACCTTTCACTCAAGCCTGGATTTTATTCTAGCCTCCACAAATGAGGGAAAACATTCGACCTTTGAGTCTCAAATTGAAATGGATCAAGGAACTAGGAATTAAAGCAGCTACTATACAATAGCTAGATGAAAAATTAGGACCAACACTCCAGCACATGGGAGTAGGCAACAACTTTCTCAACAAGACTCCCAAACCAAAAGAATCACAGTCGAGAATTGATAAATGGCATGCCATTACACTAAAAAGTTTTTGCTCAGCCAAGGAGTTAAGAGAGAACCTACAGAATGGGAAATAATCATGGCCTGAGATTCCTCTGACAGAGGACTAATATCCAAAATTTACAAAGAACTCAAAAAACTTCATATCAAAAACACAAACAATACAATCAATAAATGGGCCTGAGAGCTAAACAAGAACTTTTCAACGGAGGAAATCAAGCAGGCCAGTGAATACAGAAGAAAGTGTTCTAAATCACTAGTAATCAGAGAAATGCAAAACAAAACTACATAAATTAAGATTTTTACCTCACTCCAGTCAGATTAGCAAAAATGAAGAATATAAACAATAACAGATGCTAGTGGGATTGTGGGGAGATAGGAACACTAGCACACTTTCGGTGAACTGTAGACTGGTACAGCTGCTCTGGAAAGCAGTGTGAAGAGTCCTCCAAAAATTAGGGTTGGATCCACCATTAGTTTGACTTTTAAAGAAAAATTTAGAATGCTGCATAATGTGGGGTAATTACAATAATAGGTCTGCATAGGTTAGCAATACTGACAAGGATCAAAGGATAGCTTTAAATTGCTTAAAATCAGGAAACAGAGCAATGATCAGAAATAGACATTATCTGGTATATAAGTACATCTTATTTGTACAACAATGAAAAATTTATGTAGCTAAAGCAAACAGATATAAGCCAGATTTTGAAATGGCAGTGTGGCCCTCTTAATACCAAATATAATGTGTAACAGTACTTATCTTGCCTGTTACTCTACATAAATTTTGATTTTACAGACTTACATAACACTTAAGACTTAGCCATTTAGTTTTTAAATGTATTCTTTAATTATATATATTAAAGTGTCAGCTATATTGTAATAACCCAAAACAACAGTTTGTTTAACCAGAGTTGTACAAACTCTAACTCCTTTAAGATCCGTCTTTCTTAAGAAATAAGACCTAAGAGACACAGGAAGTCTATTTTTGATTGATACTACAGATCAATGTTTAGACTTTGTTTTCTATCAGAACACCAAAATTTAAACAACTTTAATTGATGGCACTAATTATAGCCAACCCAAACCCAGTCACTTACATAAACAGTTTTAGATTTACCTTTCTTAAACCTTTTGTAGCTTAAACATTTTCTTATGTATGCCCTTAGATTTGTCCTGTTTTATTTTGAACTCTACCATAAGAATATTACTTTATTATACAAAATGTTTTCCTGATGCATTGACTTCAATGGGACATTGTCATAGCAAGAATTGCTTTGCCTTAGTAGTAGCTATTCCTCTGGCCAAATAGGTCATTTCCCAAGACTTTAAAAGGGAGACCATTTTGTCCCCAGAGCACAAATTATCAGTGTTGAAATTAATCCGTGAAGTCCTCTACAGCAAGAACCTTTCATCACAGAGACTAGTCAATTGTCAGGAAACCAGGATTCCTTTCAAAGACAAATGTCATACCCTGGAGCCAAACATTCCAGGAAGGTGTCTGTGGGGGGTAGAGGGAGGACAAATTAAGGTAAGACCTGGAAAGACAATCTTAAATCCTTCCTTTTTTTTCTTCATTTACCAATTTATAAAAACATATTTAATAAACCCAAATATATATTACCAGCCCCACTTCTTGGATTTGTTTAGGCACTTGATTACATCAAGTAGCTCATCAGGCACCTGGAGAGTAGAAAAATTGTGCCATTTTTAACATACTTGTTAAGACTCATACCTAGGACACTTTTTATCATTTTATTTCTTTTTTCCTAGGATTATTTTTCCCCATATTTTAACTTGTAGTCCAGAGGGCTCTCCAGGAGATTTTTGTGTCTTTCCCCAACCTGGCAACCTTTATCTAGAGCAGAATTTTTATTTCCCATCCCTTCCCCTCCTGGGTATGATCCTGTGATTCTGAGTCCAAGAGAATTAGCTCTTAGTCTTTTTGTTGAGGAAGGGGGTCTCTCACAACCCCCCCAGCTGCTATCTCTGTCGGGCAGAAAGTTTCCTCCTGGGCCATTGGCACTGTGGATCTGACGTTTGTGCACTTGCTTCAAGTCCCAGACATGTCTCAGGCACACTCAAACCCTATGGGATACCCTTACTGCGAAGGTAGTACTTTTTATTCCAGATCAAGAATAAATCGTCCCACTGTTGGTCCATGCCTATAATTAACTGGTCCCTGTGGTTGCTTTGGGCCCTTTCCCTGCATCGCTGGTCCACTTTCAACTCCAAGTTCTCTGTTGGCTCTAGGAATCGCTGTCTCCCAGGAATTGCTGTCTCCCGACTCAAGGCCAACACAATCAAACAGTGGTTCTCCTCTGAGGAGAGGGAGCCTTGCAACCTCTAGGCGACTTATCATGCCCCACACTGGGAACCAAAGTGTTAGAAATACTGGGTGTGCAATAAAACAAACATGGTCGGAAGTGGGTGAGCAAGACAAATTTAACCTCTTCCCAGAAGGGTGCATCTCCACCAAGGGGATTTGGGAGCAAAGTACACTTGTGCCGGGAATCCACCAAGATTTATCCCTAACCTGACGCAGCACTGCCCTCCGTTTTGATTGGAAGAGCTCAGGGATACACTCTTTGTGATTGGCTAATATAAAATTGGGGCAAGTACAGGAAAAGGTTAGGCAAGTAAAGGAAAGAGTTACAGGTGATAGGCAATTTTAAGAATGGCTTCTTTCTGGCCTCATGGTTCATTGGCTTAACATGGCTTCAAACTTAAGTTGCAATAGATACACTTATATTGTATTACAGGTTTAACTGTAATACACAAGCCCACCAAGTTGAGACCTCTATCCCATTGGGATTTCTCCCTTTCCTCAGAAGCCCACTATTTTGAAAGATTGAGCACTCTTGCCAAAGTGAGCCCACTGGGAATCAGGACCCAGGGCAGAGAAGAGTCCTGCCATCCACAGGTATTTGGTGGGCTCTGATTGTACCTAGGTACTTAATTTTCCCAAGCACGGCTGTCTCCGGCTGCCTTGTGGTTAAATAAGACTTGCCTGTTTCTCCAAACATCCCCACCCTTAGCCTTTGCAGTGTGTAGAAGGAGGGAACACCTTGGGTGGGAAGACAGCTTGCCTCTGCAAGAGTGAGCAGGTCAGAAAGTGGTGCCACAGCAATTTTGTGTTTAGTGTTTCCATTTTCTCCCCAGCTATGGTTCAGGTGCAGGTGTAGAGGACTTCCATCGCAGTCTCCCTCTCCCTTGTTAGTTTTGTGTACCCCAACTCATGCTCTCCAAAGAATGGGTGATGGAGCCATCTTCCAAGGCTTCCCTTCCTTATTTTTCTACAGCACTCTGTAACTGGCTTTATTGATTTTTCTTTGCTTTCTTAACTCTGTGTTTTTGTGTATGCACACAGTTGTGCATATGTGAGTTGGTAGGGATGGAACCCAGGGTCTCATGCATGCCAGGCAAGCCCTCTACCATAGTGCTGAATCCCCAGCCCTTCCATAAGAGGGGATATTTCCCAATTTTTGTTTCCCTTTGATTATTTTAATAATTTCCTGGGAATAGGGCATGTTCCCACTTCTCCACAAGTCTTAATTTTTTTCATGAGCATTATAGAAATCAGTACCTTAAATGGATTATTTATTTTTTTAATTTATTTTTAATTTATTTATTTAGTGCTGGGGATTAAACCCAGGGGCACTTTACCCCTAAACTATATCCCCAGTTCTTTGTTTTTTGGAAACAAGATCTTAGTAAGTTGCCAAGGCTGGCCTCATAATTGCAAGTTTCCTGCCTCAGCCTCTGAGTTGCTCAGATTACAGGCACGCACCATCTTCCCTGCCTTAATTAAATGGATTTAATAACAGGTACTGCTTTTGAGAAAATTTAAAATAGAAAACAGTCTTTCAAGAAGACAATCAATTATCAGCTGGTCACACAGATATAAACGTCAGATCTTATTTAAAAAACAAAACAGGTTTGAAGCAAACTCCTTTACATTTCAAATTCAAGTTAAACTCTTTAAATGAAACTTTAGTTAAAACCTTTTAACTGATCAGGCACAGGGGTACTCACCTTTAACCCCAGAGGACCAGGAGGCTGAGGAAGGAGGATTATATGTTTGAGGCCAGACTAGGCAACTTACCAAAATCCTGTCTCAGAATAAAAAACAAAAAGGGCTGGGAATGTGGCTCAGTGAAAGAGAGAGTCCCTGAACTCAATCCCTAGTGCCACAGAAAAAAAAAGAGAGAGAGAGAGAACATGTTCAGTTTGTTTGGGCTGTGGCTTCTGTTTCAGTAACTATTAAGGAAACAGAAAAGAAACAAATGATTGATCATGAGGATAACTCTACACTTCTGTGGTTTCAAAAATGGAAAGAGTTCATTTGTCCAGTTGTTTCCCTCTTTTTTTAATTGGTTCTTGTTAGGTATACCTGAAAGTAGAATAAGCAGTGACATAATTATAAAAGCATGGAGTGAGACTTGTTCTAATGTATTCCCCAGTATTTCCCCTTCCCCACTCATCTTTCCTCTATCTGCTGACTTCCATTATTTACTAATAGTTTTTTAATGGATATCTTGTTAATGTATATGTTGATGATATTCACTATAGTAGGTTGGTAAATGAACATGAGAAAATTAATTTTTATTTATTCCATGAACTTTTCCTTTTTCATCCATCCTCCCTCCATTTCCTTCCCTTTTGTCTATTCCTCTGTTCTTTTCCTTATTGTGAAAAGATGTCACATATCAGAGAGAACATCTAACCTTTGGCTTTCTCATACTGGCTTATTTTACTTAGCGTAATAGTTCTGTCTATTTACCAGCAAATGCCCTGAAGTCATTATTTCTTATGGCTGAGTAATACTCCATTGTGTGTATATATACCACAGTTTATCCATTCATCAGTTGAAGGGTGTCTTGGTTGATTCTATAGTTTGTATACTGCATCACTGTAGTATACTGATTTTTTTTAATTTTTATTTTTTATTAAGGAGTTGAGTTATTATACAATCATGAATGCGTACAAAATAGCATGTATTAGGCATATGAACTTAAACCAGAATTACTCCCATATCACCCATCCCCTAGTCTCTTAACTAGTCTACATTTTGCCCTACAGGCAATATTAATGCTTAGATTGTGAACTTTCCAGAATTAAATGATTGCACAAGTATAATTGGATTCTTAGGGGGGTAAAGAGTATGCAACATTGTTGATTGTCTCTCTTATCCCACATTATTCTATTCTCCCCACCCTTCCCTTACCCATATCTATGGTTGTCCTAGATTATGTGTTACCATGCCCCTGCTGGGTCCAATATGTGGTCCTGACCACCTTTCACCCAAGATTGGGTCTAGTTCCAGTCTCTGCAAATTAGTGAAAACATTTGTGTCTCTCGACTCTAACGTTACTCAGTATGATTTGTTCCATAGCCATCCCTCATTACCTTCAAAAGCCACAATATCATTATTTCTAATTGCTATGTAGAATTCCATTGTGTATGTGTATGTATGTGTGAATATATGTATATGTGTGTGTATGTGCGTATATATGTATATATATATGTATATACATATATATATGTATATCACAGCTTTTGGACCAATTCATCCAATGAGGGGCATGTGGGTTGGTTCTGTAAATTGAGCTGCTATAAACATAGATTTTTCTGTGTCACTGTAATGTGCTCATTTTAACTACTCTGGGGAAATACCCAGAAGAGGGATAGCTGGGTTGTATGGTGGATCCATCCCTAATTTTTTTGAGGATTCTCCACACTGCTTTCCAGAGCAGCTGTACCAGTCTGTAGTTACACCAACAAAGTGCTAATATTCCCATCTTTCTGCAACCCCTCCAGCATCTGTTATTGTTTATATTCTTCATCTTTGCCAATCTGACTGAAGTGAGGTGAAATCTTAATGTAGTTTTGATTTGCATTTCTCTGATTACTAGTGATTTAGAACACTTTCTCATGTATTCATTGGCTTGCTCAATTTCCTTTGTTAAGAAGTTTCTGTTTAGCTCTTTGGCCCATTTATTGATTGGATTGTTTGTATTTTTGGTATTAAGTTTTTTGAGTTTGTAAATTTTGGATTTTAGTCCTCTGTCGGAGGTATCACAGGCCATGATTATCTCCCATTCTGTAGGTTGTCTCTTGGCAATTTTGACCAATTCCTTAGCTGTGCAGAAGCTTTTTAGTTTAATGGCATCTATTCATTGATTTTTTACTTTAATTCTTCTGCTATAGGGATCTTGTTAAGAAGTCTTGCCTACTCCCAAGTGCTAGAGTGTTGGTCCTAACTTTTCTTCTAGCACTTGTAAGGTAGCACTTCTAGCACTTCACTTGTTTGATTAATTCCCAAGTACTTTATTCTTTTTGAGGATATTGTGAATGGGATCGATTTCCCAATTTCTTTTTCTGCTCTATTATTGTTAGTGTACAGGAAAGCTATTGCTTTATCAGTATTGATTTTGTAGCCTGCTACTTTGCTAAATCTGTTTATAAGTTCAAGCAGTTTTCTGGTGGAGTTTTTTGGATCTTCCAATAAAGGATTATATTGTCAACAAAAAGGGATAGTTTGATTTCCTATCTTCCTATTCTTATCCCTTTGATTTACTTATCTTGCCTGATGGCTCCAACTAGGATCTCCAGAACTATATTGAATAAAAGTTGTGAGAGTGACAGCCTTGTCTTGTTCCTGAGTTTAGTGGAAATGCTTTCAGCTTTTCTCCATTTAGTATTATACTAGCTGAAATTTTGGCATATATAGCCTTTACATAGTTAAGATAAGATCCTTTGAGCCATATCTTCTTTAGAGTTTTCAGCATAAATGGGTGCTGAATTTTATTGAAGGCCTTTTCTGTGTCAATTGAGATGTTCATATGGTTTTTGTCCTTAATTCTGTTTAAGTGATGGATCACATTTATTGATTTGTGTATGTTGAACCAGCCCTGAATATAGTATGCTGACTTTAGATCCTTTGGATAAGTACCAAGGAGTGGGATAAAAGGATCAAATGTTAGATCCATTCCTAATGTTTTGAGGAATCTCCATACTGCTTTCCAGAGTGGTTATACCAGTGTGCAATCCCACCAGCAATGTATAAATGTACCCTTCTTACCACAGTCTTGATAACATTTATTGTTCATTTTCTTAATAATTGCCATTTTAACTGGAGTGAGACGAAATTTCAGTGTAGTTTTAATTTGCATTTCTCTAATTGCCTAGAGATGTTGAACATTTTTTCATGTATTTGGTCATTTGAGAAGTGTCTGTTTAGTTCTTTTGCCCATTTATTGATAGGGTTATTTGGGATTTTGGGTGTTCAGTTTTTCAAGTTAATACTCTTCAGAAGAAGGTGGCAAAATTTTTTTCCCATTCCATTTTTTTTAAATTCTTAATTTCTTTTTCATTATTATTTTTATTAAGGATTTATTGTACAATTATAAATGCATATAAGTAAAAATATGATATGAATTTACTTCTAAGCCAGTTACCCCCATATCACCCATGCCCAGCCTCTTGATTCTTCTGTATTTTGCCCCTATGACTGATAAAAATATTTAGATAATGAATTTTATAGAATTAAATGATTCCGTAAGTATTATTTGGATTCTCGAGGGGTTGGAGTGGAATATGCTACATTGTTGATTGGCTCCCTAGATCCCTCTCTAGCCTCCCTCGCTCTCCCTTCCTCTATAGCTTCTTGGGTTTTTTGTTGTTGTTGTTTGTTTTGTTTTTTTCCATACATGTGGTTGAACCCAGGGCTGCTTAAACCAGCCCATTTATTTATTTATTTATTTAACCAGATATTGAACCCAACAGCACTTAACCACTGATCCACATCCCCAGCTCATTTTTTAATTTTTAATTTTGGGACAGAATCTCACTAAGTATCCTCCTGCCTCAGTCTTCCACGCCTCTCAGAATACACACATGTGCCACTGCACCCTGCTGCTCTTAACCTTTTCTGCTTCAGAAGTCACAGTGACTATCTTAATTTTATAGTTAGATACTAGCAAAAAATTCACAGGTCTATGGACTAATTTTAGTTCTCTCTTCTGATTTGCTAAAATATTTTCATTTGCTTGTTTTTTTGTTTTTGTGCAAACTGGTAGAAGATTACCATTTGTAAACAATTGAAGTAGCCAGCATTGAGCAGGACTCCCCAGAATATTCCTCTCATCTACATTTTGAGTCCTGAACCATCCTATCTTCTGAGTTGGGAATCTGGTATACACCCCCCATTCATTCATTTAAAATAAAGAGGGAGAGAGAATGAGAGAAAAAGAGAATCATTTTTTTTGTTTCTCTGACACTTAGTTGTGTATGTGGTGCTAGGATTTGAACCCAGGTCCTTCCACATGGCAGGCAAGCGCTCCAACCGTTCAGCCACCACTTCCGACCCCCCCATTATTTTTGTTTGTTTCTTTTTCTTTATGTTTGTGGTCATAGGGATCAAACCCAGGAACATTCTGACTCTGAGCTACATCCCCCAGCCTTTTTTTTTTTTTTTTTTGGATGGGGGGAATAAGACAAGTTCCTACTAAATTGCCCAGTTGCTCTCAAACTTTTGATCCTCCTGCCTCTGTCTCTCAATCCCCTCGGATTACAAACACCACCATGCTGGGCTTCCATTTATTTTCATCGTCTATTTTTCTTGGCTTGAAGTGAAGTATAAGGAACAGACTTATTTTTTTTAACTTATTTGTTAGTTTTTGTTTGTTTGTTTTTTGTTTTTTTTCCATAACTGGTT
Organism: Aplodontia rufa; assembly: GCA_004027875.1. Taxonomy (NCBI): domain Eukaryota; kingdom Metazoa; phylum Chordata; class Mammalia; order Rodentia; family Aplodontiidae; genus Aplodontia; species Aplodontia rufa. The sequence continues at coordinate 57,032 of PVKS010001556.1, read as the reverse complement.
GAACGCATGGGTGCTTAAATAAGTTTAAAAAAACTTAAAAAAAATTAAGGTGTCTTTATTTCATCCTTTACCGTTTTATATTTTTGGAATATAAAAAATATAAATATAAAATATAGAAATATATAGCATCAAGAAGAGTAAAATAGGAGTGTGTGGAGGCATAGTGATAGGTAGGTGGTATTTCCAATTAATCTGAAAGTTTGGGAGTAATTTAGCATAAATTCTGTTTTTTGGTATCTTTTTTGCTTTTTATAACATGGTGACCTGCCATAACAAAGAGGAAACAGCAGGGAACTTGTAACCAATTAAAACAGCCTCCTTCTACCCAAAGAACTGAACAGTCAGCAAATATAACCTCAAGTTCAGATAGCAATAAGTGTTTTAGACTGAAACAGGAATAAAGGAACAAAACTATTAAATTTTAACATCTGCTAGAAAATTAAGTGCTTACCAGTTTAAGTTTGGTATTTAATAATTTACAACTTAACAGAGCAGATACAAAAATAGGTGCGTTACGCATGGTGTATGTGTTTGGGTGAGGGCTGCTTCCAGGTAAGCAGAGTATACCAAGATAAATGTCTACACGTGTAGTTTTTGTACATTCATCATCGGTTTTATTCCAGCTCTGAGTTATTCAATTAGGCTCATTAAATTTTAGTTTGATTAACAGTATTTGAAGTCTGAATAATAACATGTCTGTGTGGCAAAATGAGTCTTTGCACAGGAAGGAAATCTGAAATTTCTGATCTTAGGCTAACTGGGATACTCTGGATCAGCCAACATTGTCAGTTTTGGATTTACACTAATCAGCTAGATTGGTTTCCAGAGCTGATGTTGAAATACTCTGTGCCCATTGATTCAGGACATAACATACTTCCAATAGCTTTTTAAATTAAAATAATGCATATGCCAGGTTGGTTTATTACAATAGGAACAAAAGTTATTTCTCTTGTACTTTCTTGTGGGTTTCTATTGTTTGTTTGTTTTTTGTGCCAGGGATTGAACCTAGGGACATTTAACAACTGAGCCACGTCCCCAGCCCTTTTTAGTATATTTATTTTTATTTTGTGACAGGGTCTCATTAAGTTGCTTAGGGCCTGCCTACATTGCTGAGGCTGACTGAATTTGTGATCTTCCTGCCTCAGTCTCAAACTTGGGTTCCTCCCTCCTCAGCCTTACTGGGATTATAGGTGTGTGCTACCATGCCTGACTTTTTAATTTATTTTTCTTTTCTTCTTTTATTTTTTGCTACTGGAGATCGAACCCAGGGGCCCTTAACCACGGAGCTATGTCCCCAGCCTTATTATTATTATTAATATTTTGTTTTTGAGACAGAGACTCACTGAGTCGTTCAGGGCCTCACTAAGTTGCTGAGGCTGGCCTCAAATTTGTAATCCTCTGACTCAGCCTCCTAAACTGCTGAGAATACAGGCATGTGCCACTGTGCCCAGTTTACCATTGGCTTTTTCACTTAGTCCAAATAGATTTTAGCAGTTTGGTCTTTCTCTGACTGTTCTTTCTGAAGAATCCTGTTTCAGTCCCTCTATCTCATTCATTTCTTTCATAGCACTTATCAACCTGAAATTGTCTCATTTGTCTGTTTGTTTATGTAAACTTCACTAGGGAAGGAAACCAGACCATCAAGACAAGCTCATCCTTGTCCGTAGAACCTAGGATAATGCCTTAGATATAGTTACCTGTTGGAGAAATGAATAGATCAATGAAGTTGAACAGAAGACAGTGTAAGCTAGAACCCTGAGGTTTCTAGCATTTAAGGAATAAGTAGAAGAAGGGGAATTTCAGAGGAATACTGAATAGGAGCGTAATACAACCCAAAACAAAGAGTTTGGAAGCAGAGTGCAGTCATGGCTGGAAGGAGCAGGAAAGGCTGTATGGAGAATGTGGGTTTTTAATTGAACATTGGAAGATAGGAAGGAAGGTCCTATATAAGGAGAAACAGAGGTACAGAGGAAGAAAATGCCTGATTGGGGAACACAGACCATTTTCCTTTCACATGTCTCATTTGGTTAGAATAACCCACTTAGTGTTACTGCTGTCACTGGATTGAAAAAGACTCCATCACGATCACACAGTGAGTGGAAGTAAGGATTTAAATGCAACTTGATCTGACTGTGAGCCTACTTACTCCAACTGAAGTCACTGAGATTCTCTAGAGAAAACTCCTGTGCATCCTGCAAGCAATAGGACGCCTGTGTTGGAAGGAGGTATGAGCAAACAGGGTGGCAGTGAAGACAGTCTCTTGACTTTTTTTTTTTTTTAAGAGAGAGAAAGAGAGAAACAATTTTTGTTTAGTTTTACATGTGGCTTTCGTTGCTTGAGACTTTGTTGTGTACGTGGTGCTGGGGTTTGAACCCGCATACTTGCGCATGCCGGACAAGCACCGTAGCTGCTGAGCTACTCCAGCCCCTCTCTTAACTTTTTTAGTCCCATGATAGTCTCAAGGGACATTGAGATTGAGGATTAGATAACTATTATTGTGTAAGTACTTTATCTGCCTGAAATAAGAATTTCAGAATATCCAATTTTCCATCAAGTCAGGTGGTTGAGAAGTTCAACTTACCCATAATCATAATGAAGAATGCCTCCTGTTATCTTTTTATTTTGTTTTGCTAAATGATCTGTACAGATGACTCAGTGCACCTTTCAGATTGAACAGTACAGCAGGCTTTTGAGGTTGCATTTAGTCACAAAAACTTAACTACTAAAGCAAGTTTGTACTAGTTGTAGGCATTGAGTCATTTTTCTTATATATTCAATATGGTAGACTGTTTACCAGTATTTGTGTATATTTGTATGTACACTTACACACATATTCACATTTTCAAGTAGAGTGAAGTTGTCCATTCATGCATACAAAATTTCAGAAACTGAAACTGTGTATCATAGGCCTAACATTTCTACCTTAAATGATATTAAAATGTAATTAATGGTATTCATGTCTTTTAATTTCCTATTTTTCTGTTATTTAAAAATATTCTCCATATTTCCCTACTGATCCACCAAAGACCACTATGGGAGTTTTGTTTTACAAATGCATCTGCTTATCTTTTTTGAGGAGGGAGTGGTAGGGGTATTGGGCATTGAAAGCAGTGGCACTTCACCACTGAGCCACATCCCCAGTCCCTCATTATTTTATTTTATTTTACTTATTTATTTATTTATTTATTTTTGAGAATGGGTCATGCTAGGTTGCTTAGGGCCTTGCTAAATTACTGAGGCTGGCTTTGAAATTGCAATCCTACTGCTTTAGCCTCCTGAGCTGCTCCAGTTCCAGACGTGCACCACCATCCCTGGCTGCTCATCTGTTTTCTGTTTTCTATTTACTTATTTAGTCATTCCTACATATACCTATATACATACTAGGGATTAAATCCAGGGGAGCTCTACCAGGTCACAGGCTCACTAAACAATGATTTTCAACCTCAGTTCTGAGAATATATGTTAGAAAGTATCCCATAAAAGTCTGTCATTTCTATTCCCACAGGATCTTGTCCATATTTATATGGAGTCCTTCTTATAAAATTTAGTTTTCTTCAACTGAGTAACACTTGAAAAGAATGGATTATTCATTGTCTCTCTGTAATAATATCTTAGGATCACTTTCCAGACCATGAAACCCATTTAACACATGAGTTCTTCTGGGGGAAACTGCAACAGATGAAACCCATAGTTGTTTATGCGTTGGCATTACCCCTGGATAACAGAGTTTATACATATTGATTGCTACTGTTTTGACAATGTTTCCCCCTCATCTGTATCCTGTATCGCTATATACTTCTAATAAATGTGAAAAAATAAAAAAAGAAAATTGGTGAAGGAGCTTTTTAAGTTTTGTAACATTTGAACTATATTTATTATCAAAAATTCTGAATTCTTACTCAGCACATTGTAATTTCAATTCCTTCAAGTCTAATTTAGCTAGAAGGTACATTTAGATGTTTTTAAGATTGGTAGCTGTGTGGCAGCCTTCCAAAGCTGTAAATGCCAGACTAGGCTCTGAAGAAAGACTTGGTTTTGAGAATATTTTCAATAGAGAGACAGAAGAGTGCAATATTTTGCCAGCGTTGCTTCAAGAATGCCATTTTCAGCATCTCCTCAGTGCTGAGTGCAGGGAAGATGCAATCATCCAGCGTTTCCCTCAGCTGCAGAGATTCACCCTCTTTTCATGCTACACATTGCCACAAAGAGAACATTTAAAGATGGGAAAGAGTTTATTTTGAATTTGAACTGGAATGCCAGCTCAGTTCTGGGATTCCAGCATAATCCCCTTTCATCAGACTGTGCTGAATTTTACGCAATACTGTAAATGAATGGTCCCCATAACATTTTCACTGTAAGTCAATACCTATGAATAGAAATATCTGACATTTCAGAGTTCTGTTTTCTCCACCTGTGACTGAAGAGTTAACTTTACCATTTAGAGTCTAATTAAACTATTTCCTTCTGTTCACTGTTCTATCCTCATCAAGTTAATTTAGCCTCAGAATATTTTATGATCTTTAATAACTAAGTGGGTTTAGAAGACAGAAGAGAGTGTGTAAAACATTTTTATGCAGTGAATATTGGAGTTTGTCTATTTGGTGTTCCTGGGGAGGGGAGAAGTGGATAGGTACAGTAGAAAGAAATGATTTTAAAGCCAAAGACCAAACTAAATGAATGCTTCATTTGTGTATGTTTTACTGTAATACTTCGCATCAGATTAAGGAAAGGGGAGTTCAAGGGAAATAGTGTTTTGAATTTTAATCATTTCTTTTCATGGATATGTTGATGTTTCTGGTTATAATAGTTTGGTAACCATGGAGTTTATCTGATTTTTTTTTCTTCTTCCTCATTTGTGCTTATTTTAATTAGTGTGTTTCTCCTATGCAGTTAAAGTCAGAACTCTTATAGTAACTAAAAGAGTAGAAGTGAAGGGGAGGGAAAGCTATAATTTTCTGGTGGTTGATGATACTTTTAGTAGACTGCTTCAGATCTATATTATATATAGGATATCTGCATATAATTGAATTGCAAAAGTAATGATTTGCCATGTGTTAAGACTAAATTAATATAATTTCCAATAGACTTTTCTCTAGAAAATTCTGTTTTTGTTCTATTAAAAACTCCTTAAACTTGAATCATTCTCTGATTAATTTGAAGTTGTTTTCAAACAAAAAAGCTAATTCATCTTTTAGCAGACTTAGTTATAATCATGATAACAGATGTATATCTATAAATATTGGGCCAACTGTTGGCAAAGTCAATTTAAATGCATCCTTCAGTGTGACATGTGAATTTATAATAACCTGTAAGTAATGTTGAGGTTATGAAAATTTCTTTGCAGGGTGTTAGGTCTCATTTTTAATTCAGTGTTATTTTTAGTACATACGTACATGGAAGTATATTTGTTTTTCCTGAACACTTAGATTTAGTGAGTTTGTACCTTCTTTCCTGTTTTTTTTTCTTATCTTTGTTCCTCACTCCATGAGCTGTGAAAATATATATCAGTGCTACTCAACCTTAAAGGGGTCATCAACCATATTACCCCTTTTGAGCAGACCCTTCTTGAACTTCAGAAATATAACTTATGTGATCTATTTAAATCATATTTGGAACAAAAAGTGATTTTCTGTATATTTGGCAAATAACAGTTATACATGGTGGTTTAATGTGAATAAGATTTTCTATTGAAATTTTCCTGTTTTTCTTTCTAAATTTAATTTAGCTAAATTTTATTTGTTTGGTACTGGGAATTGAAGCCATGCGTGCCCTACCACTAAGTTATATCCCCAGCCCTTTTTATTTTTTGAAACAACTTCTCACTAGATTTTCCAGACTGGCTTTAAACCCGTGTGATACTTTTGCATCAGTCTCCCAAGTAGCTGGGGTTACAAGTAGTGTATGAGAATATGCCTGGCTCTAACTTTTATTTTTAAATATTTATTATGTGTTAGGGTTGTTTTGTATTGCATTCAACATGATTACTTATGATTCAGTTCTATTTAATACATGGCATATTTGGGAAAGTTTAAAAGCATGCAGGTATTTTGTAGTCATGCTATTAAAAAGTTTATTCACTTCAAAGCTAATGACCCCTTGATAGGAGAGTTATTTCTCTTTAATATGTGAGCATATTGGCATTTCTGTTTTGTTTTGTTTTTTTCTATGCTTTAAAGTAATAAGTAACATTTAGAAAATAATTATTGAAAGCCAAGTTTCGTACTGAAGATGTAGATCAGTACTTGCTTAGCATACACAAGGCCCTAGTACCTCCAATATATAAAAGCTAATATTCCATACCTATTTTATTTACTCAGTATTACCTTAACTGGATTCTTAATGCACATAGTTTCTCAACTTTGGTTTTATTTTCTATTCTACTTTGTAAACCTTACCAAATATCAATCTATAACATTTTCTGTGATCTGGTATTGGAAATTTGGGAGTCATTTTTAATTTGGGTGGTTATTGGGGATTGTCAGGGGCACTTAACCACTGAGCTACAACCCCATGCCTTATTGTTTTGAGACAGTCTCAGTAAGTTGCTTATGGCCTTGTTAACTTTCTGAATCCGGATTTTGAACTTGGATCTTCCTTTCTCACCTTCCCAAGCCACAGGGATTACAGGCATGTGCCACCACATCCCTGGTGGGAGTGATTTTTTGTTTTGTTTTGTTTTTTAAGGTAGCATGTGAGAATGTAGAAATTTCAAAAGCTATGTTTACAAGATTTAATAATCATAATACTATGTTCTCATATGTCTCTGAAATTAATATGTATAGGATGAAAATCACTTGGGAGTAACTAAACAATTGATACTCTTGGAGTTATTGAGGAAAATGTTACTTTTTAATTATAATGTTAAGAATGACTTTCTGACACAGAAATCATAGTTCACAAATGTGAACTAAAAGATCAGGGAAGGATGGTAAAAATAGAAGACAGGCAGATAAATGTAATGTGCATAACTGGAGGCCTTGGGAAATGAAGGTATAACTGAAGACACCCTTCCTTGAAACAAAGATTTGAACTGATATAATGAATGGAAACACCATGATCTAGAGAAATCTAAATCAGAATGGTCAATAATGAGATATTGCCTACTGAAAATATGGGCTTTATGGATAGTGAATGAATCCTTTGGGTATCTAAGGCAAATGGTCAAGTGATGCATAAGGGGATTTTCTAAGTAAATTTAACTTTAGTAGACAAGAAAACAACTTATACAAGATTCTCAAATTATGCATTACCCAATAACTTTCTAAACAGTTAAACTGTTCCATAACAATAAAGGCTAAAATGAACTGCTTTGAACCAGAAAAAAAAAAAAAGAAAGAAAAAGAATTACTCTTTCTGCCAGGCACCATAGTACATGCCTGTAACACCAATGATAATGGAAGCTGTGGAAGGAAGATTGCAAATTTGAGGTCAGGCTGATCACCTTAGTGAGACCCTGTCTCAAAAATTTTACAAGGTTGGGAGGGTAATGTGGAACAAGAGATATAACTTAGTTATAGAGTACCCTTGGGTTCAATCCCCAATATTGGAGAAAAAAGTTTACTCTGTCAAAACTATTATTTAGGCTTATAGTTTTATAACCATTTTGAATATTTTCACCATAACAGAAGAAATATTGAGCAAAACGTGAGACAATTTTATTTAAATTTTTGGTGAATTATAATTATGCATGACTTCATACATGCACATAACTTAATTTGGTCAACTTCACTCCCCAGTTTTTCCCCTCTTCCCTCTACCTGGTCCCTTTTTCTGCTTGTCTCCCTTCAAATTTCATGAGCCACCCCCCTCCTTTATTTCCCCCATTTTTCTCTCTAGCCTCCACATGTAAGAGAAGACATATGACCCAGGACTTTCCAAGTGTACCTTATTTTGCTTAAAATGATGTTCCATCAATTTTCCTTCAAATAATATAGTTTCAGTCCTTATGGCTAAATAAAACTCCAGTGTATATATATACTAGATTTTTTTTTATCCATTCATCCTTTGAGGGGCACCTAGGCTGGCTCCATAACTTGGCTGTTGTAAATTGTGCTGCTATAAACATTGGTATCCATGTATCAGTACCATATAATGACTTTAATTGTTTTGAATAAATACTCAGGAGTGCTATAGTTGAATCATGTGTTTGTTCCATTCCTAGTCTTTTGAGAAGCCTAGGTGACAGTGGTGAACTAATGTACATTCCCATCAACAGTATTTAAGTGTTTTACTTTCCTCACATCCCCTGCAGGCAGCATTTATTATTTTTTTTATTCTTTTTTTTATTAGATGAATATGGAGTTACAATTGAGGGGGAATATTTTTATTCTTAATGATTATCAATTCTGACTGAAGTGAAATGAAATTTTAGTGTAGTTTTGATTTGTATTCTCTGTTTACAAAGGATATTGTAAATATTTTCATGCATTTGTTGAACTTTTGTATTTCTTTTGATAACTGTTTAGTTCATTTGCCCATTTATTGATTGGGTTACTTAGGGGTTTCGTAAGCCTTTTTGTTCTTTATATATTCTAAATATTAATCCTCTGTTGGAAGAGTACCTTACAAAGATTTTTCTCCCATTCTGAAGTAGGCTTTCTCTTCACACTCTTAATTATTTTGTTTGCTCAGAAGTTTATAGTTTTATGCCATCCCACTTAATGATTCTTAGTGTTATTTCTTGAGTTTCAAGCATCTTACTAAGGAAATTGTTGCCTTCACCAATATGTTGGAGTGTTCACCTCAGTTTTTCTTATAGCTGTTGCAAAGTTTTTGGTCTTTTCTTAGGACTTTGATCCATTTTGAGTTGTCTTTTGTGCAGGTTGTGAGACAGGGATCAAGTTTCATTCTTCTACTTATGGATATCCATTATTCCCAGGACCACTTGACCACTTGTTAAACAATTTGCCTTTTCTCCAGTGTACATTTTCGGCACCTTTGTCAAGGATCAGAAGACTGTATTTGTGTGGGTTGTCTCTGTCTTCTATTTTATTCCATTGGGGGATGTGTGTGTGTATGTGTCAAAAACTCTGCTGCTTTTGTTACTATATGTTTGCAGGGTAATTTGAGGTCTGGTGTTCTGATGCCTCCAGCATCACTCCTATTGCTCAGGATTGTTTTGGCTATTCTGGGTTGTATCTTCTTCAGTTTCTTTCCTTAGTGTTCTGTAATTTTCACTGAAGAAGTCTTTCACCTCCTTGATTTTTTTTGTTTATTTGTTTATTTATTTGTTTTTTTGCATGTTGATTTTACATCCTGGCAAGATACTTTTCTACGCAAAAGTCTGAATAGTTAGAACAGCAATATAATTGGAAAAAATTGGAGGAGGATAGTTCAGGTTTTACCAGCTTAACGTAAAGGTAAAGCAAGACTTGCATATGAACATGTCCATCTAAGTTCAAAGTGTTGAGAAGAATTCATGCTCTCCTAGTGCATAGGTTCTCACCAATGCTTCCAGATTGATATGCATAATTAGAACTATAAAAACTATCATATACATTTGAATTAGGATTTTCCAATGATTGCTTATTTATGGAATGTTAGTTTTGCAGAGTCCCCTGTTAACAATGATTCTCTACCTACCTATGTCTGGGAAATACCACAATTAACAGCACATTTTAAAAGATTTTGTCTTATTAAAGACTTTATGATCATGCATTAAAAATGTTTAATTTACTTTTAAATGAATTTTCCTTACTTAATTGTAGGGTTTTATTCTACTTCTTTCAACACCCCTGTTTCTCAGGTTTTGTTTTGTTTTGTTGTGTTTTTTGAGGCAGGGTCTTGTATCGCTCAGACTGGCCTCAAGACTCATGTTCTCAGGTGGTTCTCTTACCTCAGCTTCCAAAGGATCTAGGAGAGGGGAGTGCACCACTGCACCTGCCCAGGCCCTCCATTTTAAAAATTATACATTAATATTCCATAGAATGTTCTACAGAGCATATGTGGTATGACTCTGTTTTAAAACTTGGTATGCCTGTGTTCATGCACCAACACATAAGACATGTCTCTATTTTGTAACCACTGCATCAAAAAGAAATCATGGACTTGTCCCAAAGACATCACTGTAGAGTGGATGCCATTGTCCAGGAGCTCCTTAATAGAAAATAAACAAATAAAAAACAATTTTATCTTTCACTCAAAGTTGGTAGGGTTGAGGGGAATTGAATTGGTGTAACCAAAATAACTTGAGAGTGATGCTTAAAAGTATGCCTTTATAAATTAATAGTCAAGAATGCCCCGCTTCTAACTTTATGATTTTTATTCACTTTTCAGGATACTGCTTGAATTAATCAAATTCAATGTTTCTTGGGTGTCTAGAGTCCCAGAGAATATTTTATTAGTAGGGACCTCAGTAAACTTAGATTCTCAATCATTTTTGCCCCACGAGAGAATTTACTTGCTTAGAGACTGACTCACATTGCTCAGTCTAGAGTTCTTTTTTCCCAAGAGAAGACTGCTGCAGAAGCACTAAATTTGCTTCTCTGTCCTGTATTGGTCACCATCCTCTCCTCACAGTTCAGCTCCAAAGCTGGGCAGGGCTGCATTTCATATCTACCTCTTCCTAGGATCCAATACATTGAGCCCTTTTACTCTTTCAGTTTCTGCTTAGTTACATGCAAAAAGGAGCTGAAAATTCTTCCAGGCAAAATGTAAAAATAATTTTATTTTTATGAAATAATGTTGGCAGTTTTCTTTAGGATCAGCACATTGAAATATTGTAGTTTAATGGTATCTCCTTGTTAACCTTTAAGTATTAAGAATGTTCATCCTACCTTCAGGAATAACTTTGTAATATCTTACAAGTTAACCAAGACATGATAGTCACTAATTGTTCCAAAATGAGAAGAAGAAAATTGACTAGGTTGTCATGGTAATTATAGTCAATTAGAACTAGATCAGTATGAAGATGGAGCTTTTCAAGTTTATACAAAACTTCTGAGAAACACAGATGGCATGCCTTTTGAGGCAGTAGTAGAGAACAAAGCATTGTTGAGAAAGAGCAAATTTTATGAATACAATACAGTGAATAATTGTCAAAATGCCTGTGCTGAAGTATCCCTTTTATAAAGTTTTATAAGAAAACATTAGGGGTAGAGCGGTGGCTCGGTGGTTATGGCCCTTGCCCGGCATACGCAAGTACACAGGTTCAAACCCCAGCAACCCACATACACAACTAAGTGTCAGAGCAATGAAAGCCTTGTGAAAAACTCAATAAAAATTGATTCTCTCTGTCTCTCTCTCTCTCTCATTGTCCTTCTCTCTTTAAAAAAAAAAAGAAAGAAAACAGTAGATATTTTGTTAGTCTTTTTCACATTAGTTTTGTTAAAGCTTGTCAAGGATATAATGATTTGGTGACTCTTATTTAGTTATCGTCTATACTTTGTTAATTTTTTGTATTTTTGATTTTAGGACTGAGGACATGAACCACTATATCTGAAAATAGAGAATTAACACATCAATTAATTAATATCTTGATTAATGAGATGCTTATCACTTGGCTATAACACTTTGTTCAAATCTAACTCTCAGAATTTGATTATGTAGCATTTAATACTGCAACCTTCAATCTTACCCTGGTATTCTTGGTTTCCCATAATCTTCCCTATTATTACTTTCTTCTTCTTTCTTTCTATCTCTCTCTCTCTCTCTCTCTCTCTCTTTTTTGGTTGTTTTTTGTTGTTGTTGTTGTTGTTGTTATTGTTTGCTTTTGTTGCAGGGGATCAAACCCAGGGCCTCGCACATGCAAGGCAAGCACTCCACCACTGAGCTACATCCCCAACCTGTATTATTTCTTAATTTTTTCCTTAGCATTCATCTTTTCCTTACATTTATTGTTTCCTTGCTAGACTGTCAGGTTCAAGAGGACAGGAATACTGACTTTTTTGTTCAGTGGTTTAATACTGGTGACTATAACAGGGCCTGATATCAGCATCTGTTCAGTCACTTTTGGGTGAGATTGTCTTGAACCAGGTGTTATGGGTGTTTGCCTGTAATCTCAGCAACTGGAGAGACTGAGGCAGGAAGATCCAAGTTCTAGGCAGCCTGAGCAATTTAGCAAGGTGCTGTCTCAAAATAAAAAACAAAAAGGACTGGAGATGTAGCTCAATGGTAAAGCACCCCTGGATTCAATTCCCAATGTTTAAAAAAATACCTTGAAGCGTTATTTTTATACCTATGCCATTGTCTTTATTAAAACATTAAATGATTATGAACCCGGCTAGAAATTGCATGAAGTTCTAATATATTACTGGAATATATATATATATATATACATATATATTCATATAACAGGTTGATTGATGAAAAAATTCTACCTCAAGGAATAAAAATGAAACTGCTTTTCCTGTGATTCCCCTCAAATGTACAACAGCATTCCACCATTCCATTCTCCTCTGGTATCTTATTGATCAAATTCCATAATTTTTACAGCATCTTTTGGTTGATTATTTCAGGCTTTGAAATTCAGTCCTGTTCATTTTTAAACTACCATTCATGCCTGAGCCAATGCTGTTCTTCCCCAGCACAGACTTAAACTCCAGCTCCCACACTTGGAGTAGAGTAAGGGTCTCAGCCGGAACACTCTCTCTCCCACTCCCTGTTCAGCACCAACCCCTAAGAGATTAGGCAGGACTGGAGGAGGATGAAGAGGTGCTTAGAGCTCCCCGTGCAGCTGTGTATGCCACAGGACTATAGAAGTCACTACTTTTATGTCTGACATTGACTATTCGATGCTCTTTATGGGGAAAGGCATCCAAACTGTGGCTGTCATGACACATGGTGGTTCTTTTTTTGAGAGCGAGAGAGAAAGAGAGAATTTTTTTCATCTACTTTTTGTTTTTCCTCCACTTAGTTGTGTGTGTGTGGTGCTGGGGATCGAACCCAGGTTCTTAAGCATGCCAAGCAAGCACTCTGCCGCTGAGCCACTGCTCCACCCCATGGGGGTTCTTGAGAAAGGTCTGAAAGGGTTGTAACCACATGACTCCCTGGTGTGGTAGATCTGTCTCCCTTCCATCTCTCTCTTTCTTTATTTCTTTAGGTACCAGGTTGAACCCAACAGCACTTACCACTGAGCCATACCCCCAGCCCTTTTTATTTTTACTTTGAGACAGCCTCCCAAGCCGCTGGGCTTACAGGTGTATGCTGACACATCGGGCTCTTAACATTTTATTTTATTTTGAGGCAGGGCCTCACTTATTTGCTGAGACTGGCTTTGAACTCAGGATTCTCCTGCCTTAGCCTTTCCAGCTACTGTGATCACAGAAGTGTGCCACTGCAATGGGTTCCCCCTCATCTCCTTTGCCACTGTATCCCTACCTACTCTAGCTTACCCACCCCCACAGACTCTTTCTGCTGGGTCTCCTCCTATCTTGGAAAAATTCTCAGATAGTATATATCAGCATGATCAAGACTGCCTCTATTTTTTTTTCTGTAGCACGTTCTTTAAATTGAAAATTTCAAGTGTTAGATAGAATGCATCTACCAAATGTACTTAGACTTTGTTTCAGTAAGGACAAGCAACTCTTGATTATCTATTCTGATGACAGCAGTGGAATTGAAAAATCTGATTTTTAAAAACAATTGATGATTATAATTATATTTGTGTAATGCTTGTGATAAATTGCTTTTAATGATATTTTCCCTCAGCATCTATTAGTTTGGTGAGAGAGGCCAGAAATAAACTCAAATTCAAGAAACAACTCCAAGATTAACTGAAATGTGGGTAACAGGGAGTTGATAAGATCCTCCTGTCTTACCAATTAGCAATCTGGTTGGTTGAGTTGGGTTGCAAACTGTAAACAGAGTTATTTCTAAACTGCCAGGTGTCCTCACATGTTAAATGCAGATCTGTAACTCTAAGCCTCTTCTGCTTGTTTTTTAGTGAATTCTCCTGAATTCTCCTCCCCCAAATCATCTATACACTATTGTTTTGTCTGTACTGCTTTTAAGACACAAAGCAAATTTTAGGATTTTATATGTAGGAATTAAATAATAATTGCTGTGAATTTTTAAAAACCTAATAGGGCCTCTCCACCCCGGCATGTGACACACCACAGGAGCAACACTCCTATATGAGCAGCAGCAACTAGTCTAATGTGTTTGAGACATGTGGGACCTTTCTCAGGGACTTTGACATTTGTAATGTGTGCACTAGTCTTTTTATAAGAGATGTAAAGTATATTTTGAAGCATTTCTCAATATTAATATTAAAATTTCTTCCAAGAGAAAAATTATAAAAGTCAAATTTGCCATAAAAGTATTAATTTACCTTGTATTCTCCATACTTAATCCACATATGGATTATATTCCAGATTCAACATACAGCTTGGATGCATTCATTTTGCTGTTGAAAGTATGTTATGAATGGATTAACCATAGTTTACTCAAAATTTTAGCTTTAATATTAGATTAATATTAATGAAGAATACTTTTAAATTTCATCAGCAGTGTCCTATTAAAAATAAAAACATGATGCTTTCCTCAAAAGTGGGATTCAGTAACCATACTGATATTATAGTATAATTAAGAAAGTCAAACTAAATGGAGGGAATTTGATAGATGTCAGGAAATAGGAATTCAAATGTAGATTTTATTCAGGGTTTTAGAGTACTAATCACAGGGACATTCAATAGACATTCAGTAATGAAATCCATTCTTCTGCACACATCTAGAATCCAGTATATGGTTTACATAAATTGCGTTCCACTTTGGTAGGAAGAATCTAAGATAGTTTCTGCTATCTATGTAGGAATTGTAATCTAATGTATCATCTTTCCTCAGTGTTTTTTTCTATATTTTGAAATAATTCCTAACAACCTGAACTACCAGTGGGCAAAACTTGTCGATGGATATGATAAGGGTTCAAGCAGATCCCACAGGTAGCCCACCTTAACATGCAACCCCCACTAAACAGGACTTACCGATGATGGCATTTTATGTATACTTGTAGTATTAGAACATGAACTCTAAGGTTTTCGATGTCTTCCTGTGGTGGAGGTGTGGTTGGCAGTATTGGAGATTGAACCCAGGGGCAGTCTACCACTGAGTTGCATCCCCATGCATGTCTTTTTATGGCCAGCCTGGCTTTGAACTTGTGATCCTCTGCCTTCACCTCCTGAGTAGCTGGGATTATAGGCACATGCCACAGTACCCAGCTCAAAGGTTTTCTTTACAGGGAAAAAAAATTACTACCTTATAGTGTAAGAGCTACACAGATGTGTAAATTGACTCTCTCGTCCTTTGAAGAGAGCTGACATGAGATTTAAATGATGTGTATATTTTTCTCGTAGAGCAGGAAAAGGCATACATATACCTAAAAAATTTAAAAAGTGGAAACAAAAAGCACTCTTCACAAATTTTGTGCATCATCTACAGCTTTATGTGGTGAGCGATGCAGCTACCATTTGAGTGATTCAAAATGAGTCAAATGGTGTTGAGCTAAATTACAACCTTAAATGCATATTGGTGAAATGAGATGCTGATCCATTTGCACACTAATGTGCTATTTTTATGTCATGCATCATAGTTTCTTCAAAGAGGACTGTCATAATTATGATGGATTAGACTGCAGAGTCAGTCCTAGATGCAGTAATTGTTTCACAGATGCTGCAGATGCGGCTTGAATTT
The DNA here is from genome assembly GCA_004027875.1 of Aplodontia rufa. Lineage (NCBI taxonomy): Eukaryota > Metazoa > Chordata > Mammalia > Rodentia > Aplodontiidae > Aplodontia > Aplodontia rufa. The sequence continues at coordinate 41,405 of PVKS010001556.1, read as the reverse complement.
GTAATAAATTATTGTCAGAGAGGTGGGATAAGGCACAAAATTAAATATCAAAGGAAAACTGCTGTGGCTTAAACCTGTTTTGTCTTAGGAAACCAAAATGTTAGGTACTAGTCAGAAGGCCAGTGTTTTCAACAGAGATGAACATGCTTCATAAATCCAGGTATCTGACATAGAAGATAAAGGTCAACATAATTGGCATCTCCCTCGATCACTCTCCCCACACTCTTAACCCATGAAAAATTATTCTGTGGCATTAGCCGAAATCATGGAGTGGCCATAAAATAATCATTGCACATTACTGTTATGTTAAATTACCCAGTTATAATATGACCTTTTTAATTTAAAAAAATTGTAGTATTTATAATAGACAGAACTACTCTTTCTGGTTCCTTAGAAGGCCATGTTTTATGAGTGAATATAAGACTATTAGAATAAAAGGATAAACATGAAAATATGACTAGTGGGATCTAAATTATGCCATTTTTCTCTTAATTGCAATTTAATATCTGCAACTTATGTGAATAATTATTTCTAAACTGCCTTTTTAGCCTTTAAAAGAATGCCAGCACTTACAATTTGAGGAGTGTACTTCATTCATTCTTTTTTTATTTTATTTTATTTTATTTTTTGGTGGTTTGAGGAATAGAAACCAGGGATACTTTATCCCTGAGCTCTCACCTCCTGAGGTGCTGGGATTATAGGAGTGCACTACCATGCAGTTATTGCATTCATTTTTCCAGTTTAATTCACCTTTTTGGTAAACTGATGGAAACTCCATGCTGTACCACATAATCAAAAAGTCCTGTGTGTGATTTGAACAATGAGATATTACATTTTGATTAACAAAGATAACTATTATAGCAAGGCAAAATGAGCGTGCTGTGTATTTTCCTAGGTTGTGTCAATAATTAAGAAAGTTTCTATAAGTCATTTGTTGAATATTCCAGTTTATTTTAATTACACTGCTTAGAATATTTTATGTAGTCTTCACTGTGCTTGGTGATCATTACTGCTATACATTTTTCTATTTAGGTCACTGATTCTTCTGTCTCAGTAATATTGATAGATATTTTTAATCACAGTTCACTTTTCAGGCTTTTAAAACTGACTTAGTGGGACACCTTTTCCGCCTTTACTAAGGCAATAGGAAACGAAGTTGAATTTTTGGGTGATTTGGGTGGATGATGTACAGACATCAGTAGCATTTCAGATGCTCTTCATAACAGGTCTGGTGGTGCATGCCTGTAATCCCAGCCATTTGCGCGGTCAGGTAGGAGGATTACCTGTTCAAGTCCAGCCTCGGCAGTTTAGTAAGACCTTAAACACCACCTTAGTGAGATCCTTCCTCAAAAAGCAAAGGACTGGGGGCCAGGTGCAGTGATGCATACCTTTAATCCCAGTAGCTCAGGGAGCTGAGACAAGGAGGATCGTAAGTTCAAAGCCAGCCTCAGCAACTTACTGAGACCCTAAACAAATTAATGAGACTCTGTCTCAAAAAAGTAAAAGAGGGCTCAGTGGTTAAGTGGCCCCCCCAAAATATGGTTCTTCCTTTCTCTTCACTCCATGACACTTCAACAACCCCACCGTCTTAGCATAGTGATACGTTAAGGCAGCGCGGAATATGTACAGTTTTATAGTAGCTCCTCGCAATAGCACTTGCACTGAGGAGGGATTCAGTGAATAATAATTTATTCAGTGCTTGACTGAATAAATGAATGAACTTACATGTGCTGACTCCAGTTCTTTCAATGACATTATCAGGGGAGATTTATAGTCTTTGTCAAATATTTTGGAGAAATATTAGCCATCCAGCATGGCAAAGATAATCTGGAAAGGTAGCAAAGAAAGGGACAGAGTAATGGTGGCAATTTCAGATTCCATGTATTAAATGTGTACATTTTATTTATTCTAAGTCATATATAGAAATGATGCCTTGATTAAAGATATACAGAATACTCTTAGTTATATTGATGAACAAACCCACAGATATGTAACCAAAACATTTATTTTTTTAAAACATCAATCCAAAACCTGCTAAAAAGCTTGAATACTGGCAAAGTATAGATTTTGTTAGCAAAGCTACTGGAGGATGAACCCCGGGAAGCTCTACCACTGAGTTCTATCCCCAGCCCTGTTTTCTTTCTTCCTTTTTTTTTTTTTTTTTTTCAATTTTGAGACAGATTTTACAAGTTGCCATAGGCATGTGCCACCACCCAGCTAAAGCACTGATTTAATAACAAAATAAAACTTCCCTGAATAATGCAGTTTTCTTTGTATTATGTAAAACGAAGAGCTTTATAGAGCTGCCAGAGTTTTTAGGCCTGTTCTGATGTGAACCACACTATTTTGATGCCTATTTTAGACAAATTTCTCAGTTTTCCCACATGTAAAGTAGGAAAATAGAATTAGATCCTTTCTCATACCCTGATTTATTTATTTATGTGTGTATGTGCGTATGTGTGTGCGCGCGCGCATGCATTCTGGGCAAGCACTCTACCACTGAGCTACATCCCCAAGCCCTGCTGAAATATGTTATACATTGTTAGGACCATCATTATCACATCACTTTCATTTGAATGTCATTTGAAAATTGCTGAACTTTGCAAAAGATTAAAATGATAGTGACTATATGTGCAGGAGCTGTTTGTCCAATACCATTCTGAAGTTGAGGAAGGCTCCCAAAATAATGGGGATGTATTTATCTCAAGGAACTTTTCTGTGCCTACCCTCCACAAAAGAAAAAAAGAATGATACGATTTGTTACTATTTCGGTAATTCTTACAACAGTGTGCTTAGACCTAGCTCATAACAGTTCTAAGGAGCTCATTGTGAAATTTTCTGGAATTTCATGACATGGAGTTTGATAGCCTGACATTATCCACGACCATTAAGAGCATCTCTTAAGGAATATGTTAAAAACCAGCCATCCATGTTGAAATTGTAACTGAACCATGGAGAGCATCCCCAGAAAGCTTAACCAGTCTGCCCTGCCAGGTTTTCTCAAAGGATCATCTGCATATTCTTTTGCATATAGACTCCATAACAGCTTTAAAAAAAAAAATAGCACCCCTTTTAAAATTGCTTCTAATTCTAAAGTGAAAATTCTGTCTTTATGTAGAGAATGATTATAATAGATACTATCACTTGACATGAACTATTTTACACACAGTGAATTATACACCTTTAATATTTAAATAAATTGATTATTTTTTAAAGTGTTTGAATATACACTTGCACAGGGAATAGTATCCCAACTGGTATTGTATACTGTATGTTCTATGGTATAGGAGAAAGTAAATGGTTGATTGCAGTCTCAAAAAATCAGTCATGAGTCCAGGTATGGTGGCATCTGCCTGTAATACTGGTGACTTATGAGGCTGAGGCAGGAGGACTGCAACTTTGAGGCCAGCCAGCCTCAGAAACATAGTGTGGACCTAAAAATCCTTGCGAGAGAACCTGACTCAATAATAATAATAATAATAATAATAATAATAATAATAATAATGTGCAGGGGATATATCAGTGATAAAGCACCCCTGGGTTCAAAAAATAAAAGTCACAAGAATTCAAAATATTTCTAGTATCAGTCACTTAGCATATATGAATATATAAATTGTATTTCTGTTCTATGAGAAGTAAAAGAAATCACTGGTTTTTCCTTTATTGTGAGATATTAAGAGGGTGGAAACAATCTACTATAGTATTTAGAGATGGGGCCAACATTAGTGATTAGATTAGATAAGGTCATTGGGGTGGGACCCCCACAATACTGATGACTTTATAAGAGGAGATAGACCAGTACACATTATCTTTCTCTTTGTGATGGCTTGTGCCATATCCAGACTTGGCCAGGAGGAAGGCCATAACCAGATGCAGCCACTCCAACCTGGAACAGATCCAACAGCCAAAATAAGTCTCTGTGTAACTTATCCAGTCTGCAGTACTGTTTTTTTTTTTGTTTGTTTGTTTTGTTTTTTGTTTTTAGAGAGAGAAGGACAGTGAGAGAGAGAGAAAGAATCAAATTGTATTGAGTTTTTCACATGGTTTTCATTGCCCTGACACTTAGTTGTGTATGTGGGTTGCTGGGGTTTGAACCCATGTACTCATGCATGCTGGGCAAGTGCCGTAACCACTGAGCCACCGTTCCAGCCCCCTGAAGTACTGTTTTATTAGCAACAGAAAATGGTATAAGGAATATCACAGAAAAATCTCTCTGTAATGAAAATTATTAGCCATCTAAAACTTAAATTTATCTTTGAGAAGTGTTTCCTGTTTTTGCAATTGTTTAAATTTATAAAAAATAACCTGACTCATTATCATCATTGGGCAGCTACAAAATAGAACCTCAAGATTTTTTGTCTTGTACATTAATTGTTAACCTTATGTCAGCTTGAAAAAACATGTATAAATCTGGGGAAAATAAAGCATGGGAAAGCTTTTTCAATATTTCTACAGTATCTAAATGAACAAGTCTCATTTCTTTGTTAAGAAAATAATGCTTATCAATGTCAGGTAAGATTAATAGGTAATAGAATAACGTCATAGGTAATAGAGTGTTTTGCCAAATGGTTATGGAATCATAGACTATCCAGGTCAAGCATACAAAAAGAGTGCTTTAGGACATATTGAAGCCAAGGAAAGCATTGTCTTTTTTACTCTAAAATGACTGTTGCTTTAAATTTTCTGATGAGATTCGTATACAAATGGCACTCAATGTCAGACTATCTTCATCCAAAAATGAAAAAATGTATATTTTGTTGCTTCTTCCTGAAGAAGTTAACCACTAACCTTTTCAAATCTAGTGGTTTTACTCAGGAAAAAAAAATTGGTGTTACTGACAGAAGGATTCTGTTGATAAGTTTAAATTAGTCTTTAAAAATGACTATTGTGTTTAAAATTCTATATTGAACTAATTTCATCATAAGTCACCTTCATTTCTTCTTGGGAGCTATTATTATATTCATAAAGAGCTTGCCAACCCCATCTATTGTAATTTTGCCCTTGACACTTTAAAGATGCCCGAAATTAGAATGGATCAAAATAGAGAATAACTTTGAGTGCTTAAAAATATTTTATACCTAGAAAATCAAGTAGGACAATTTGTATATAAAGCCTGCAAGTTTTTTTGTGTAACTTATCATAAATGTACACATGTACATAGATATAAGTGCCTTTTGATTGGTCTATATATGAACTGGTTTTGTAGGTGTCGAAAGATTTTTTTTTCTTTTTTTATTTGGAGAGCTAATCGACCTAGTCTCTGTAGAATCTATCTAGGCTTGTTTCTGTGCTTCTCAATTTTGGGAAAAGAGTAGTAACTACAAAGGCCATTTTGTCAAAAAATTCAAATTTTCATCATTCTAGAACCTACTCTTTATTAGGGTTTTTTGATGATTAAGAGTGTTAATGTAGGGGCTGGAGCAGTGGCTCAGTAGTTGGAGTGCTTGCCTTGCATGCCCCAGGGCCTGGGTTCAAACCCCAGCACGACATACAAAATGAAGTGTTGGGGAAACAGGCCAGATGAGAAACTAAATAAAATTGATGTTTGATATTCTCTTTCTTTAAAAAAAAAAAAAAGTGTTAATGTAACCCTGATCTATTGAGCAAAAATCTTGTGCAAGGCACATATGGAATTTAAAACTTCCTAGTACTCAAAAGTAAAAGAAATGAAATTAATGTCATATTTTATTTAGCCTACTAGTATTTTAATATGTAATGCATATTTTTTTAAATTGAGCTTTCATATTCTTTTGTTTCATGTTAAATCTCTGAAATCCAGTGTTTATACTGACAGTATTCTCAGTTTGAATTGGCAACAGTTCCAGGGCTCAAAAGCCATATGTGACCTGTTGCAACTGAATTGCCCATCTCATAACATCTGGAAGGAAGTAGACCAAGAAGAAATAAAGGCATCACTTTCTTTTCTTTGTCCAATGGAAATTATAACTTTTTCATTTTCAGTTTTACTTTTTAAATAATACACATGCTTAAATCATTTTAAAAACAGTTAAAAGCAATCTCCCTTTAGTGCAGTTCTTCAGCTGACTCATTCGTTTTCTTGGAGGCAAAGTAGTATGACCATTTTGTTACATTTGTTATGATTTCTTAGTAAATGTGCAGGTTGTACCATTCTTCATTGCATGTAAGAGTAAAAGATTAGGAACAACTGAAATGCTCATCAATATGGAATGTGTTAATTTATGGGACAGCCACAAAATATAATGCCATGTAGATGTTAAAAGGAGTGAGGCATTGCCTGTATTCTCAGATGGAAGTATCTCCCAAGTAATAAAATGAAATGAAGCAAGCTATAGAACATTAGGAATAAAGTACATTAAAATGCTAGGAGTAAGCTTGAAAAGAAATTAGGAAGTTATTTGAATAAAACTATTACTCCACCAGGTCCCATTACAATTCTATTTCAGAATATTCCTTGCAATTCAGTTTATTTTTTTTTGCATGAAGTTTAGTGTCAGTTTCTTTCATTTCTCAAAATATTCTTCTAATATTTTTATTGAAAGTACATTAGGTGAGTCATATGACACCTATCCAAGGGTATATTTTAGCTTTCTACTTGTTTCTGTGTTTGTGTGTTCCTCAATATTGTTTTAAAAGTTTTATGTAAATAGAGCTTCCACCTTTTCTTCTTAAGCTTATTCCTGGTGTTTTATTTTTTCTATCTTATATATTATTTTATCCTAATAAAGCTTCCAACTGGTTGCTGCTGCTTTTCTGTGTGTAGGCTATGGTATTTTCTTCAGTTACTTCATTGAATTTTTATCAGCTGTGAGTTTTTCAGTTGATTCTCTTGGCTGACCAGTATACAGTCTTATTATGTTAAAAAAAAAAAAGATGACTTTAGTGTTGCTTTCCAATACTTCCTATTTCTTATTGTTTAATAAGCAAGAACTATTTTTATAGAGTTTTTTAAATCCAAATGGAAAATAGTCTTTTTTTCCTCCCTGTGTATTTATATCCTTAGAATAAATGTAATGAGAATGACTATCAGAAAATAAAGAATGACTGCATCATGAATAGGGAAGCAGTTGCCTTATACATTGGGTTAATTTTTGAGTGCTCATTTATCCCTACATTCCCTTACTTGGACTTTAAAATTTTTGTCAGTCTTGCTTATTCCTATAATCTCAGAAGGTCTGGAGGCTGAGACAGGAGAATTACAAGTTCAGAGTCAGCCTCAGCAAGTGAGCAAGGCCATAAACAACTTGGTGAGACTCCGTCTCAAAATAAAAAATAAAAAAGGGCAGTGGGTGAGGCTCAATAGTTAAGCATCCACGTGTTCAACCCCTGGTATCCCCCCAAAAAACATTATCAGTCTCAAGCGTGTTTGAAAGAATGACGAAATCATAACATGAGTAAACTTACATGTACTCACTCTTTATTGGGTACAAATTGAACAAAGTAGAAGCTCTTGAGGAGTCCAGTGAGGGTAGATTCAGTACAGTTCAGTAGTAGACCATCAGCAAGATATGGAAGAAGCACAAACATGGGTGTGATTAATTCCAGAGGGTCAAAGAAGGAATCCTAGGCAGAGGTGATATCTGAGATGGATTTAAAGAACTGCTTGAGAGAGCTGTTGGCAGATGTGATTTGAAGGCATCCAGACAGAACAGCAAAAGCATGGAGATCTGGAGAAGCTTCCTATGTTTGGGTTTTCATAAGCTGTTATTGATGGAGTATGAATTGTGAGAGGGATTGGGAGGAAAGACCGAAATATGCCCATGAACAGCCATTTATATTACACAAAAATTCTCTGTGAAGTAGGCTGCCAGCCCTTGTATTAGAAAACAAGGTCACCTAGAAAGGGCCTGTTTTTGGTTTTGATGCTACAGGTTGAATCCAAGGTCTCCCACCTGGTAAGCACACCCTCCACACTTAGCTATATCCCTACCCCAAAAGGGCATTTTATGAACTACTCATTTCATGCCCATCCCATCCCTTAGGATACAGATAACACCGAACGGGAGCTGGCCTTACCTCTCAGGTGTGTTTGCATGAAAGAGTTTGAGAACCACTTGAAGATTGAAAACCATAAGGTGCTGGTAAAGTGTGATAAGGAAATTGTACTTTAGAACATTCCTTTTGAAAACAAGCTGAAGGGAGTTTGAAGGCCTTGTGAGGATAGGCAGGCTGGACTAAAGGCTGGACTAAGCTACTTTTATGATCATGAGGCAAGATGATATAGATATGAGCTGGGAAATGGTAGTGAAGATGTTTCAGGGAATATATAGAAACTAATTAAAAATAATTACTTGGGCCTGTCTGGTTACAATGGCCCTTGCCCCTAATTCTACTATGTAAGAGGCAGAAGCAGGAGGATTCCAAATTCGAGGCCAGCCTGGGCAACTTGTGAGGCCCTGTCTCAAAAATTAACAGAGGCTGGGGACATAGCTCTGTGTAAAGCACCTCTGGGTTCAATCCCCAGAATTGGGGGTGGGGAGAGGCATAACATCTTGAGAAGGAAGTTGATACTATTAACTAGTAAAGTATGAATTTCTCATATTAACTAAGACTTTTATCATCCTTGATCTCTGTGACCATAAATGTTTAAGAGTTGCTGGGAAGACAAGAGTAATAATTTTCTAGTAGCTGTTCATTTTCACTATAAAAGATCAATATGAGTACCTGTGTTACGGTTAGCTATGTTTAGAGATTCCTATATAATTCATTCAATTATTCCATTAGCTGTATCATTAGTGTTAGATATATTAATACATTTTATTTTTTGTTTTTATGCTCTTCAGAATTCATTCAAAGGGCAGCCTTGTGGATGGCCCCGAAGCAAGCCTGATGGAACAGGATAGAATCAACCATGTTGACGGAAACAGACTAAGTCCATTTCTGATACCATCACCTTCTCCCATCTGCCAGACAGACCCTCTGGCTATAAAGCTCCAGAATGGAAGCCCATTAACTGAGAGACCTCAACCAGAGGTAAATGGAGACACCAAGTGGCAGTCTTTCAACAGTTATTATGGAATATCCCATATGAAGAGTAGACACAGTAATCGTGTAAGTCCAGACTTTGTACAGGAAGACAGAGGGTATTCCAAGCATGTGCAAAATGGAGGAATAAAACGCACAGTTAGTGAACCATCTCTCTCTGGGCTCTATCAGAACAAGAAGTTGAAACAAGACCAGAAAGCTAAGGGAGAAAAAAACAACTTCGGGGAAAGCCAAGAAAGAAATTCAGATGAAAGCAGCAGTCAACCAAACGTCTCCGACTTGAGTGGTAGGAGAGAATCTGGGAGCTCCATAACCCAAGAAAATGCAGTTAAAGATTTCACCAGTTTTTCAGCTCATGACTGCAATGGGTCTGAAAATCCAGAGCTTCAGATTCTAAAGGAGCAGAAGGGTAAAAATGCTAGCTACCATGACAGGAACATTGAATTACTTCTTAAAAACAAGGCAGTGCTAATGCCTAATGGTGCTACAGTTTCTGCCTCTTCCATGGAAAACACACATGGTGAACTCCTGGAAAAAACACTGTCTCAATACTATCCAGATTGTGTTTCCATTGCAGTGCAGAAAACCACATCTCACAGAAATGCCATTAACAGTCAGGCTACTAACGAGTTGTCCTGTGAAATCACTCACCCATCACATACCTCAGGGCAGATCAATTCCTCACAGACCTCAAGTTCGGAGCTGCCTCCAGAGCCAGCTGCCGTGGTGACTGAGGCCTGTGATACTGATAATGCCAGTAAGCCAATTGCAGTGCTAGGTACCTGTCCCTTCCAGAAACCAGAACAACTACAACAACAAAAGTCAGTTTTTGAGACATGCCCATCGTCTGCAGAAAACAGTAACATCCAAGGAAACATGAAGCTAGTGTCTGGTGAAGAATTCTGTTCAGGTCCCAGCAGCAATTTGCAAGCTCCTAGTGGCAGCTCTGAACAGTATTTAAAGCGAAGTGAAATGAATGGTGCTTACTTCAAGCAGAGCTCAGTGTTCACTAAGGATTCCTTTTCTGCCACTCCCACACCACCACCATCACAATTGCTTCTTTCTCCCCCTCCTGCTCTCTCTCCTCCTCTTCCTCAACTTCCTTCAGAAGGAAAGAGCGCTCTGAACAATGGAGTTTTGGAAGAACACCATCACTACCCCAAACAAAGTAACATAACTGTTTTAAGGGAAGTGAAAATAGAGGGTCAGCCTGAGGTACCAATATCTGAGAGTCCTGCTCCATCTATATGTGTATCCAATCCCTCCATGATGCTTGCAGAAGGGTCTCAATATAATTGTGTTGCTAAGAATGGTATACAGATGTCAGGGACAATGACTGTTCCATTATGTTCTGAGAAAACAAGACCAATAACAGAGCATATCACGCATCATCCACCAGTTCTTGGTAGCAGTGGAGATTTACAGAACCACTGCCAACAGTTGATGGGACACAAAAAGCAAGATATTCTGAAGGAACGAGACAAGGAACAAATACGAGATCTTGTGCTCCCAACACAGCACTATCTGAAACCAGGGTGGATTGAATTGAAGGTCCCTCATTTTCATCAAGCAGAATCACATCCAAAATGTAATGAGACATCTTTACGGTCAATTCTTCAGTATCAATCCAAACATTCAAATCAGATGACCTCCAAACAATACACTGGAAGTTCTAATACAAATGCAGGGCTCTCAAGGCAGGCTTACATCCAGAAAACAATGCAGCCTGAGCAGAACTCACACATGTACCAAGTTGAGATGAATCAAGGGCAGTCTCAAGGTATGGTGGACCAACATCTCCAGTTCCAAAAACTTTCACACCAGGTGCATGTCTCCAAGACAGACCCTTTACCTGAATCTCATGGGCAGGCACCATGTGCCTCTAGATTTCATTTTCAAGAAAGACCAGATCCCCAAAATGAGAAACTCATGTCCCCATTGTTAAAGCAGCACTTGAATCAACAGGCTTCAGAGACTGAGCCATTTTCAAACTCACAACTTCTGCAACATAAGCCTCATAAACAGGCAGCACAAACACAACCATCGCAGAATTTACAGTTCCCTCAAAACCAGCAGCAACAAAAATTACAGATGAAGAATAAAGAACAAATGCCTCAGACTTTGCCTCATCCCCAAGGTCACAGTGATCAGCAAAGAGAAGGATCATTCTTTGGCCATATTAAAATGGAAGAATGCTTTAGTGATGAAAATCAGTATTCAAAATCAAGTGAGTTCCAAAGTCAGAATGTTCCTGTGCGATTAGAGCAAGTTCAGAATACAAATACTAGAAATCCGCCTTATGGACAGAACTTGAAATCAAGTGCAAACAAAGTGCATATTTCCTGTTCAAACAATACACACATAGTTCCAGAGAATAAAGAACAAACTATGCGTTCTGAACTCCTTGCAGTAAACAAAACCCAAAACTTGCATCACATGCAATATCTTCCAAATAATGTGACCCCAAAGCAAGATATTCTTCACAGGTGCTTTCAAGAACAAGAGCAGAAGCCTCAACAGGCTTCAGTTCTACAGGGATACAAAAGCAGAAACCAGGATATGTCTGGACAAGCTGCACAACTAGCTCAGCAAAGGTACTTGATGCAAAACCAAGCAAAGACTTTCCCTGTGCCTGAGCAGGGAGGGAGCCACATTCAGACTCCTCCCCAGAAGGACCTTCAAAAGCATGCTGTGCTAAGGTGGCACCTTTTACACAAGCAAGAACAGCAGCAAGCACAGCAATCCCAAACTGAGCCCTGCCATAATCAGGTGCACAGGCCCATTAAGATTGAACCTGGATCCAAGCCTCATGCCTGTATGCGTCCCATGTCAGCACAGCAAGAAAACAAAACATGGAAAAAAATACCTAAGCAAGAGATTTCACCTCCGTGCTGTGACAATGTGCAGCAGAAGAGCATCATCGAGACCATGGAGCAGCATGTGAAGCAGTTCCAGGTCAAATCTTTATTTGACCATAAGGCTCTTGCTCTCAAATCACAGAAACAAATAAAAGTTGAAATGTCAGGGCCAGTCACAGTTTTAACCACACAAGTCACCGCTGCAGAACTCGATAACTACACCCCAGCTTTAGAGCAGCACACAACTCCTTCAGAAAAGACACCAACCAAAAGAACAGCTGGTTCTGTTCTCAGTACTTTTTTAGAATCACCTTCCAAATTACTAGATACACCTGTAAAAAATTTATTGGATACACCTGTCAGGACCCAGTATGATTTCCCATCATGCAGATGTGTAGGTAAGTGCCAGAAATGTACTGAAGCACATGGTGTTTACCCAAAATTAGCAAATTGATTTTTCAGTTATGGGATTTTTTTCTTTTCTTTTTTTAATCCCTTCAATCTGGGCACTATTTGTAAAGCTCATAAAAATCTGAAGCTTACAGTTTTTTTGTTTTTAAATTACAGATGCTTGTGCTGTGCAAGAGAAAAACTTCATTTACATGCAGTTTTTTTTAAATTAAATAATTTTGCATGCTCGTTTTTCCTTCCGTTCAGATTCTTTATAATATGAATGTGTGTGTTTTAGATTGATCTACCTATTTTAATATCTCCTGAGGAAACATACAGGTAGTTAAAAAAATATATTAATGTGATAAAATAACTGCCACAATCAAACCAATGTAGAAGCCTTTCATTTTTTGAAAATTCAAGATAGAGTATAGTGGTTGTTTATAAGATTTCTGAATATTGAGGAAATTCTCCTTAGTGTTAGCGAGTTGGGGCGTTTGTAACGCCAAAACTCTGAATTCAAGTAAAGATACCCTTTTCCTTTTAAAACTTGACACATTATGATTTATACTGATTTTGATTCCATTTCCCCTCTCTCTTTCACTCTGTCTCTCTCTCTCTTTTTTTTTTTTTTTCTTTTGATGCTGGGGATTGAACCCAGGGCCTTGTATATGCTAGGCAAGTACTCTACCATTCAGCTGCATCCCCTGCCCTAACCTTTCATCTTTTTGATAAAAATTGTATTTTTATTTCTTTTTAAACACCTTTTATTAAAATTCAGGATAAGTGATCTGTGAGGATAAGGAAACATTTTTACTGATTGGTACATATCCATAAGTAGGTGAAGAAAATCTTAACGCTAGCTAGTAAGCATGAATATGGTAGAAGACATTGGAAACAGTGAACGTTGAATGAGCCACGCACCCCGGTTATGCCTCTCACTGGGTGTTGCCCCGCACTTGGTAGGATGATGGAGGGAGACCCCACACTATCCTTTGTGTGCGGTTATTAAGTTGCCTCACTGGGCTAAATGCCACGTATCATAGATAATATTAGGTAAGTTATAATCATTTTCACTTCCTTCTCTTTACCCTCACTCTGTCTTCCCACTCTTCCATCGTTGGTGGTTTGCCACCGCTCCTATCTTTTACCTGAGTCCTTAAGATTTTCTCTTATCATAAATTGCACTAAGGCAAATACAAATATGGGTCTGGATTGAACATTCTTATTTTCAAAATAGTAATTAAATGTGGGGAAATGAGCAGAAAAGGGGTCCTTGGCAATAAAATAAGTATATTCTGGGTTTGGGTAGGACAGGAAATTTTATTTATTATCTTTTACTATCCAAATGGCAGGTAGCTTCTAGTTAGCTTTAAAAATTTTTTTCAGTTTAAAAAATTGAGCTGTAGTTGATATTACATATAATATAGTCTAATTTCTTATTGTTTTCTTTGTTCCACTTATTTGATTTAAAATAATTTCTTATGCCATGTCTAAAATGTAATTTAATAATGTTTTCCATTAGCCATCATGGACGTATACTTATCTGGTACATGTTCTAATAGACAGTACATCAATTGACTCATTTAAAAGAAAAAAATTTTTAAAGTCATTTAGGGCCCTTACTGTGCAGCTGGGGGATAATCTTTGTGGATGTAGCCTTTATATTTAGTATAATTGAGGTCTAAAATAATAATCTTCTATTATCTCAACAGAGCAAATTATTGAAAAAGATGAAGGTCCTTTTTATACCCATCTAGGAGCAGGTCCTAATGTGGCAGCTATTAGAGAAATCATGGAAGAAAGGTAATTAACGCAAAGGCACAGGGCAGATTAATGTTTATCCTTTTGTATATGTCAGAATTTTTCCAGCCTTCACACACAAAGCAGTAAACAATTGTAAATCGAGTAATTATTAGTAGGCTTAGCTATTCCAGGGTTGCCAACATGACACATGTGCTATTCACCAGAGAGTCACAATATTTGACAGGACTAATAGTCTGTTAGCTGGCACAGGCTGCCCACTTTGAGATGAATGCCAGCAAACCCAGGCACAAGCAAGAATCATGCAGCCAGCCTGCCAGCCACAAGGTTATTGGCACAGGCTGCATAGAGGGGTTCCACTCCAGCTCTCCCACTTGATGATAAACTCAGAGGAAAGAGAAATTAGTTAAGAAAGGAATCTCTGGGTGAAGTTCACCAAGTGTTCTACGCAAATAGTTATCTCCAAGGAAGTTTTATTCTTAGGAATAGAGAACCAGTGTGATATGTTGAATAGAAACAGATTCCATTCGTAGCTCCTTTGTTTGTTGTTGTTTTTACTGTCAGCCACAGGTACGCAAGTCTTTGCCTATACCTGTAGTTAACTTCTACTTGTAAGCCCTTTCCTGTAGGTATCTACAGCTCTGTACTTTTACCTTTCCAGGGTATCTTGTCATTAGAAGTATATAGTGTTATCCTGAAAGTGCGTTAGGATACATTTGGGCAGCAAGAACATATTCAGTATCATTCTTGATATATTTCCAAATTATCCCATTCTAAATAATGTGTAGAAATTCACTTAATAATGCCCTGGGTCATAGTGAATTTTTCTACATGCCTATTTTTTTTTCTTTTTAATTAGCAGGTGTACACTGTGCTTTGGTCAGAAGGAAAATAATCTGTTTCTCGAACCATCTTGTATTTTCAAACTGGCTGGATACGAATTATTTGTCAGATCCCTTTTTAAAAATGTGAGAGATTCAGGAACAGTGTTAGTTAAAATCTGTTCTGATTCCTCAAGTTTTAATACAGCTCAGTTTAGTAAAGGACAGAATCAAATAGTAGTATATGTTTTCAAAGACTGAATTTAGCAAACTAACAAATTTTGTGCTTTGTGAAATTATGTACAAAAATACGCTTTCTCATTATTTTCATCGAACATGTAAGTTGCAAAATACTTCACTGCATCTTTTATATTTTGATATGGAAGACAAATAAGACATAAAAGACTATTACGTAGTTTGCTTGGCTTAGACCTATTTTTGAAAAAATTTAAACCATTTCTCAGGATGTGGTCATAGAATAAAATTACACTGAAATGTTTCAAATATTTTGATTGCTTCTTGTAGTAATGTGCTAATGCTGTGTGTGTGTATTTCTGTGGGTTTCTTTAAGGTATGGAGAGAAGGGTAAAGCTATTAGGATTGAAAGAGTCATCTATACTGGTAAAGAAGGCAAAAGTTCTCAGGGATGTCCTATTGCCAAATGGGTAAGTGTGACTTTACAGTGCTTTGGTCTTCAATCTTGGGCATTTTAATTCATTTATCTAACTCTGAGAATTGGGACACCCAGATGAAGAGTCACTCAACACCAGTTGACAGGAACATTGCCTGTATTTATTTTATTATGGGCACCAGTTAAGAAGAAGGCAGATTCATTATAAAAGCATGAACAAACAATATTAATTGGAAGAATTCAGTGGTGAGGTAGAAGTCTTTCCTGTTTCCTATATAAAGAAGTATTGCCTCCTTGGAATGATGTGAAGAAATGAGAAATGGCTCCTTTTTTTTTTAAAGACAGTGCCTCGCTTAGTTGCTGAGGCTGGCTTTGAACTTGTGGATCCTCCTGCCTCAGCCTCCCAAACCCCTGGGATTACAGGCATGCACCACCATGCCTGCCTGGTTCTTAGTCTTTTAAGCACACTAAGTTCACTAAGTTAGTCCTACTACCTACCATTCATGAAAACCTTGAATTCAGACCCTGCAAGTCTTATTTCTAGCTCTCTCTCCGAGTGGCATTTAGTTTCCCCCACTAAATTGGGTATAGTCTGCTGAACATTAAGGACTAGTTTTGCTCCTCTCCCTTTTTTCACATTGGGTGGGCCCCACTCTATACATAGGCAGTTAAAGACAAGCAGCAGGTGCTAATGAATTTTGACCCAGATATGAAAAAATACACATAAATCAGTGCTTTTATTTGCCAAGAGTAACTCTTGATTTTTATTTTTGTTTTTGTTGTTGTTGTTGATGTTGTTTGTTTGTTTTGGGTGGGGGTGGGTATGTTGGGATGGAATGGTGATCCACACAGGTGATTCGCAGAAGTGGCAAGGAGGAGAAGCTACTGTGTTTGGTGCGTGAGCGAGCTGGCCACACCTGTGAGGCTGCAGTGATTGTGATTCTCATCCTGGTGTGGGAAGGAATCCCACTGTCTCTGGCTAGTAATCTCTACGCGGAGCTCACTAAGACGCTGAGGAAATATGGCACGCTCACTAACCGTCGGTGTGCCCTGAATGAGGAGTAAGTGAAGCCTTGCAGTTCTTCCCTCTTGGGACCAGTGTTGGGATTGCCTAATTTTTGACCTAATGGAAGAGAGTTGAACTTGCATTTTTATTTATTTATTTTATTTAAAGAGAGAGGGACAGTGAGAGAGAAAGAGAAAATCAATTTTATTTAGTTTTTCATGTGATCTCTGTTGCTCTGACACTTCGTTTTGTACGTGGTGCTGGAGTTCAAGCCCGCATCCTTGGGGCAAGCACTGGAACCGCTGAGTCACCACTCCAGCCCCCTGAGCTTGCATTTTTAAAGTGGGAACTAAGATGCATATTTCATAGTCAGGGAATTAATTGTTTGCTAACATGAATATTTCAAGGTGATTTTACTAACTAATGTTTTGTACATTCAGATAGCATATACATTAAGAGCAGTTTACTGGAAGTCCAAGTATGCCTCAATTATACCATGAACTTGAAAAAATGTGTAGGTCCTATTCTACAACTGAAAACATTTGCATGTCCGGATACACACTAGCAAGCACTCACAGCACTTATATGTATCTGAAACAAAGTATGTTTGGTGAGAGACCTTGGGATACCCATTTCAACAACTTATTTATGTATATATTATATGTATCAAAAATACAAGATTTGTAGAAGTTCTGTAGACATTGTACTAATTTTTACTTCCATACAACTGAGTTCATTATTTCTGCAATAGTAATCAAAATTGCTTCCATTTTTAATGTTGCTTCTAAATATTTGAAAAATTACTGGCTATAGATTTAACATTTCCTAGGAATATAGAAATTTGGAGTTGGTTAGCAAGGTTGTGCAATTAAATATATTTAGTAAACCAGTTCTTAATTTTTAGTTAACTTCACCCATTTTGCAGGAAGCCAAAACTGTCACTTGAAAAAAGCTTCAAATTTAGTATGCCTCTACTATATGCTATTCCTGCAAAACTCTAAAATATAGGAAAGTTCTCAGTGCTACACTGAAATAATCATTAGTTCATTAAAAAATAATTGAGTTTTTCATTTTCTTTGGTTTGCCTAACTCTGCATCCACCAAAGTACAAATCATTTGGCTTATGGAAATAAATACTCATTCTGTTCCTTGCATCAACCCTTTACTGACCAAATTTGTTCTTTAATTGATTACAACTAATTTGCATAGGTTTACTAACATGTTTTAACACAGCTGCTCCCTCTGGGTCACAGGGGGCAAATCAACAGTCAATAATCTATGTAAGAAAGTTATTCTCCAAAAGGTATGACTTGGATTTCAATGATAGGTATAATCCAAAAATTTCATACTGTATGCTTGCCTGACATCAGTCCACTTTTACAAATGATTAACTGGAAAGCAGATCATACCACTTTAGGCATAAAATGCTTTTCAGTCTATTCTGACTTCTTATTCTTTCTAGAAAAAAAGTATCTGGTGGTGCCTTTAATCAGAACGAAAATAGAAGTGAAGACTCCTTGGGCTCTTTAGTAATAGCCTTTCATTGTCAGGAATTACTCAATGCTACCTTGTTTTTAAAACAGAATTCCTCCTAAACTTGATGATTTGAAATTCTAAATCACTAAAAAAATTCTTACAAAAATGACAATTGGTGTTATTCTTAAATTTCCTGAAGTTTGATACAACTTTTCACATTTGTTAGTCATTAATTTCATCTCTCTCTGGTATTTTTCCCCAGAAGACTTATTTTGGAGGGAGGCAGAAGTATTGAGGATTGAACCAAGGGGCATTTTACCACTGAGATACATCTCCAGTCCTATCTAGCTATCTATCTGTCTATCTATCTATTTTATTTATTTATTTATTTTAATTTGGAGACAGGGTTTCAATAAGTTGCTTAAGGCCTCACTTAGTTGCTGAGGCTGGCTAACCTGCTTCAGCCTCGCATTTCACTGGGATTACAGGTGTGTACCAATATATCCAACTTCAGAAAATGATGCTTTTTTAAGCTGCTATAAATTGTTTTGTATTTTGGCAAGTATCTAATGCAAAAAGACATACTTCAGGGCTGGGGCGTAGCTCAGTGGTAGGGCACTTGCCTACCACACAAAAGACCCTGTGTTTGATACCCAGCACCACACACACACACACACACACACATACACATATAAAAGATGTGCTCTGAATATTAAGACATGTTAGAGGCTTAGCTCACTTTTCTTTTTCTCATATTGGGTAAAGATGTGTAAGTAGATGTTTAAACTGAGGCATGCATACACAGAGCAATTCTCCAAAATAAATAATTTAAATATATAAGAAATATGTTATTAAAATTGCCACTATCCTATGGCATTGAAGACTTCATCAAGAAAGAGCTTTTGAAGTTTTGTGTACCCTACAAGTAAATTTTATTTTATGACTGTTGGAAGTTAAAATTATGCCAAAAAAAAAAAAAAACAGAATAATCTGATTGGGGCTGCTGATTCAGTTCCACATTCAAAGGTGTTCTTACAAATCCCTGTGCCCACACGCACCATAACCACCTCCTGTGAGTCCAGGGAAGAGCTCAGAGCATTTTGCAGTGGGAAAGTAAAAAAGTGACTTTTATATATTCATTGAGCCAAACCAGCTGTTTTCCTTTTAAAGATTTCCCTTTGAGATTTCTATTTTATGACTAAACCTAACCAATATTTTTTTGGCAAGTAAGAGTTGTGGGAG
The DNA here is from genome assembly GCA_004027875.1 of Aplodontia rufa. NCBI lineage: Eukaryota > Metazoa > Chordata > Mammalia > Rodentia > Aplodontiidae > Aplodontia > Aplodontia rufa. The sequence goes on along the minus strand of PVKS010001556.1, from coordinate 22,253 downwards.
TTTATCTGTCATCATAAGGAAATCAAAGCCAGAAATGCCTTCTGCTATGGTGGTTGAAGTGAAGCATCTTAAGACATTTTACATCGTAAAGATGTTCAAACACCTAAAAGGAGGAATGCAGTGTCATGAGCCCCTGGGCCCATCAGCAACTTCAGTATCATTTAGCACTTCACCAATCGTTTCATGTATTTCTCCCAAATTTTTTATCCCTTCCACCACTAGTGTTTTAAAACAAAGGTACCCATCATTTCACCTGTTAAACACTTCACCATGCAACTCTAACAGATAAGGATTTTTTTTTTACAAAGCCTCACCACACTGTCATTATCATTTGTCTCAATTAACAGTGATTTTTTAATATCATTCAGTATTCACACTCTTGAAATTCCCTGATCAGATCCTATTTATTTTTTTATTTTTTTATATATTAGTGCATTATAGTTTTACATAATGATGGGATTAGTTGTCACATATTCCTAGAAGCACACAATTCAGCAATACAATTTGTTCAATATCCGCCCCCACATCCCTCTACCTCCCGATCAGATCCTATTTAAATGCATGTGTGCACACACACAAACACACGTGAAAAGACAACGATTTAAGGAACGCACCCACGGCATGCATCTGTTTAAGGCGCTAACGTGGAATAGTTCCACATTATGTTTGTTCTGGCATAATTTTTAAATGGAACTTCTTTTCTTTCTTGAAAGTGACCCAATTTGGATAATAAATTATATGATTCACAAGCTTCTTTTTATTTATAATAGTTTTCCCCTCTTTTTAGGAATCCATTTGTTAAATGACCAGATGGTTTTTTCTCTGAAATTTCCCACGTTCTAGATTTGGCTGAATTCATCCTTATTCTTTTGCTTAACATTCTCCTTTATCCCCAGTATCTTCTCTACACTGGTGTTAATCTTTAAGGGCTGAGGGCATGATCGGGTTAAACCTAGGGCCTTGTGCATGCTAGGCAAGCACTGTAGCACTGAACTACATCTCCAGCTCTTCTTTTAAATAGGTCTCAGTGATTTGCTCAGGCTGACCTCAAACTTGCAATCCTCCAGCCTCAGTCTCCTAAATCACTGGGATTACAAGTTCTTCTTGGCTCCAATTTTAGTGATGTTAAGAGTTGAGTTGTTGTCAACCTGATCTATCACCTCATCAAACTTTCACCTGATGGTTCAGCATTCATTGGTGATCATTATCTGTTTCCATTATTTTGTTAGTTTGCACGTTTATAGTCTTATCTTTTTGGATTTTGTATAAATTTAACTTTATTTTGCAAGTTTTCCTATACTGCATACATTTTCACTTTAAAAATATTTTACAACTTAGAAATCCAAATGGTAATTAAAAGGTTAAGGATTTTTGAAAATCTATTATTTAGATGAACATTTTTATTACATTTAATTATATTTCTTTTAACCATGAGCCAAAATCTAAGTTATGTTAAAACTACAATCTAATTATGTGCTAATTTTAATAATAGTTAAAAGACCTCTAATTGAAATAAAAATGCCTTTTAGAATCGACTTCATAAAGAAAATCAACTTGAGGCTACTGTACCTTGTTACAGGGCTTTAATAAAAATTGATAAAAAAAAAATTTGGCCTGTCTGGCTGTTTTTTTTTGTTTTGTTTTGTTTTGTTTTTTTGGGTACCAGAGATTGAACCCAGGGGCACTTAATCACTGAGCCACATCCCCACCCCTTTTTATTTATTAATTAATTTATTCATTCATTCATTCTTGAGACAGTCTCTAAGTAAGTTGCTTAGACCCTTGCTAAGTTGCTGAAGCTGGCTGTGAACTTGCAATCCTCCTGCTTCAGCTTCCCAAGTTGCTGGGGTTACAGGTATGCACCACTAGGCCTGGCCTAGCTTCTTTTTAATGTTTTCAAAATTCACCTATTTTATAACATCAGTCAGTAGTTTTTTCCTTTTATGACTGAATAATATTCCAGTGTATATATAATGCCACATTTTCTTCCTGCATCTGTTAATTGACATTTGTTTTCAGTATTTAGCTGTTATAAATAATGTTACTATGAACATCTGTGTATGAGTTTTAGTGTGGACATGTTTTCAGTGACATTGTCATATAGTAATTCTGTATCTAACTGCTTGAGGAAGTGCCAAACTGCTTTCCAAAGCAGCTGCAGCATTTTACATTCTTCCCAACAATGTATCCACATCCTCAGGAAAACTAGTTATTGTCTCTTTTTTATACATATAACCATCCCAGTGTGTATGAAGGTTATCACATGGTTTTGATTTCCGATTCCCTAATGTCTGTTGACGTTGGTGTCTTTTCACATGTGAATAGGTCATTCCTAAAATGAAAAGTCTACTTAAATCTTTGCTCACTTTTGTATTCTTTCTTGAGTTGTAATAGTTCTTTAGGTGTTCAAATATATAGTTTGCAGATATTTTCTCCTATTTCATAGGTTCTGTCCTTAACTTATCAATAATATCCTTAAAGCAAAACAGCTTTTTTTAAAAAAATTTAAGTTTTGATTAAACCAATATCTTTTTTGTAAATCAATATCTTCTTTAAATTGGTTACTTGTGCTTTTGGTATGCTTTTGATTTTATACATTTATCTTTTATGTCCTGTCAATTTGCTGTAGCAGATTATTAACACTAAATACTTTTGGTAGATTCCTTAGGCTTTTACTACATATAACATTATATAATCTACAAATAGAAAGTTCCTACCTAATACAGGTGCCTTTATTTTTTCTTGTCTGTTTACCCTGGTTAGAACCTCAAAAAGTATTGAATAAACTTAACAAGAGCAAACATGTTTGTCCCATTCCTCATTTGAGCGGGAAATTTTCTGCTTTTTTGCTGTTTAATATGGTACTAGCTATAGGTTTTTATTTAGCACCCATTATCAAGTTCAAAATTTCCCCTCTTACTGCTTTGCTGATAAACACAAAAGTCTTAGACTTTCTTATGCTTTATCTGCATCCAGTGAAATGATCATGAGGTTCTTCAGTCTGTTGATATGGTATATTGTATTGATTAAGTTTTGTACTTTGGACTATGATTGCATTTCTGAGATATGTTCCACTTGGCCATGGTGTGTGCTTTTTATATGTTGCTGGATTCAGTTTGCTAGCATTTTATTGAGGATTTTCACATTTATATTGATGAATTACATTGATATATTCTTGCTTGCATTGTCTTTGGTTTTAGTATCAGAATAATGCTATCTCCATAGAATTCATTGGTAAATATTCCCTTCTCTGTTTTTTTGAAGAATTTTTAAAGAATTGATGCTCATTTTTCTTTAGATACTTGATAGAACTCACTAGCAAAGTCATTGGCCCCTGTACTTTCATTTGTGGGAAATTAAAAAATACTAATAGTTGTTTTAAAGACAATTTAAAGTTCACAGGAAAAACTTAGTGGAAGTTACAGGGATTTCTCAAATATTCCTTGCCCTGTATATGTTTAAGCTTCCACCATTTTCAAAGCCTGACACCAAAGTGGCATATTTTGTGAATTGATGAACCCACTCTGACACATTTTTATCAAAGTTCATAGTTTACAATAGGGTTTATCTTTAATGTTCTATATTTTGAGGGTTTGTCAAATGTTTCTGGTTTGGGTTTTTTTTTTGTTGTTGTTGTTGTTTGTTTTTGGGTCAAGGGATGGAACCCGGGGGCACTTAACCACTGAGCCACATCCACAGCCCTTTTTAGTTTTTGAGGCAGGTTCTCACTAAATTGCTTAGGGCCTAGGTAAGTTGCTGAGGCTGGCCTTAAACTTGCAGTCCTCCTGCCTCAGCCTCCCAATTGTCAAATGTTTAAAGACATGTAACCACCACTACAATATCATACAGAGCAGTTTCACTGTTCTAAAAAGCCTCTGTCCTCCACCTATTCGTCTTCACTTACCAACGATAACCACTGATGTTTTTACTGTCTCCAAAGTTTTGTATTTCCTATAATGTCATGTAGTTGGAATCATTCAAAGCAGTGTCTTCCACTTATTAATGTTCATTTAGATTTCCTCCATGTCTTGTTAATACATTTTTGTACAGAGCTAAAAATATGCCATTGTCTAGATGTGCTACCATTCATCTAATCACCTACTAGAGGACATGTGGATTGCTTCCAAGTTTTGGCAATTATGAGAACATTTGTTATAACATCAGTGTTTTTAGCACTGTTTATAAGCATTTATGACATTGTTATAAACATCAATGAATGAATCCTAAGTTTTCAGCTTCTTTGGATAAGTACCAGTCACAATTGCTGGATTGTATGGTAAAAGCATGCTTAATTTTGTAAGAAAGTACCAAACTGTCTTCCAAAGTACATTTTTGATTCTCAAGGCATACAGCAGTAAATGGTCATTCCTGTTGCTCCATATCCTCACCATCATTTAGTAGTATCAGTGTTGTGAATTTTTTTTTTTTAAGAGAGAGGGCAGTAAGAAAGAAAAGGGGGAATGAAATTTAGTTTTTCGTGTGACTTTTGTTGTTCTGACTCTTCATCGTATACATGGTGCTGGGGTTCAGATGCGTATCCTTGTACATGCCTGGCACCACTGCGTCACTACTCTGGCTCCTAGTGTTCTGAATTTTAACCATTCTAATAGTTGGACACTGCTTTAATTTGCATTTACCTGAAGACATAGGATGTGAAACGTTTTTTCATATGCTTATTTCCCATCTGTGTGTCTTTGGTTAGGTATCTGTTACGATATTTGGCCTATTTTAAAAGATTGTGTTCTTATTTTTTGAATTTTAAATATTATTTGTGTATTTTTGAATAACAGTCTCGTATCAGGTATGTCTTTCACAAATCTTTTCTCCCTTTCTGCCTTATTCTTTCATTTTCTCAACAGTATCATTTGCAGAATAGAAAATTTTTTTTTCTTTTTTGCATTGCTGGAGATCAAACCAAGTGCCTCATGCATTTTAGACAAACACTTTACCACTGAACCATGTCTGCTACACCCAGAATAGAAAATTTTAATGATGTCCAGCTTTTCAGTTCTTTCTTTCCTCCATCACATTTTTGTGTCATCTCTAGATTTTCTGATGTGTTATCCTCTAAGAGTTTTATAGTTTTGAATTTTACATTTAGGACTGAGTTCTACTTAGAATTAATTTTTTTGTGAAAGCTGAAAAGTCTGTGGGAATGTACTATTTTTTTCCATTTGTTAAATAGCGAAATATTTTTTGCTCCATTGTATTGCTTTGGCTCTTTTGTCAAAGTGTAGGTAACTATATTTATATGGGTCTATTTCTGGTGCCTCTTTATTCTGGAACATTGATTTGTCTTTTCTTTCACTAGTACCGTGCTATTTTTATTATGTGGGCTCTAGCGTAAATCTTGTAGTGATATAGAGTCAGTTCTGTGACCTTGTTCTTCTCTTTCAATATTGATTTGGCTATTCTAGCAGGGTTTTCTTTTTTTTTTTGCCTCTTCATATAAACTTAAAAACCAGTTTGTCATTATTCATAAAATAACTCAAGTGGCAATGACTGACATTTTGACAGTGTTGAATCTATGCATAGATATGAAATGCTTCTCTGTTTACATCCTTTTCATTTCAGCAGAGTTTTACAGTTTTCCTCATATAGACATTCTTTTTTTAATACATTAGTTAGGGGTACTAATGTAAATAATAATGTATTTTTAATTTCAATATATGTATTTTTAATTCTACTTAGAAAGTGGTTATACAGAAAACTGTTCAACTTTTGTATGTTAACCTTGTATCGTGAATTCAGGCAATAATCATTCATTAGTTCAAGACTGGATTTTCTAGACAATCTTGTCATCTGGGAACAGAAGCAGTTTTCCTTCTTTCCAGTGTGTATGCTTTTATTTCCTTTTCTTGTCTTATTGTATTAGCTAGAATTTCTATTATGATATTACAAAAGCAGTGGTGACAAATAGCATTCTTTCAATTTTCCTGATCTCAGCAGGAAATCTTCAAGTTTATCGTCATTAAAAAGACTAGTTGTGGGGATTTTGTCGATATTCTTGATCAAAGTCAGGAAGTGTCTGTGTTACTATGTAGAGTACTGTTTTGTAATCATAAATGCTGAACTTTGTCAAGTGGTTTTCTGCGTGTGTGATGTGAACATGTGGTTTTTCATCTTTCATTTGTTGTTGCAATAAATTATTTACCAAAATTTAAGCCAGACTGAGATAAATCCCACTAGGCTGTGGTATATTATTCTTTTTTATACATTGTTGGAAACAATTTGCTATTTGGTGAGAAGTTTTACCCTCATGTTATGGGTCTGTAATTATCTTGTGAGGACTTTGTCTGCTTTTGATATTAGAGTGATGCTGGTCTTGTAAAATGAGTTTTGAACTGCCTCCTCTCCTTTGATCTTATGAAAGAGATTGTGGAGAACTGGTGTGACATCTTCCTATCGTATTTATCAGGTAGCATAGCACCAAGAACTGTTTGGAGTCTGGGAGGTTTTTAATTACCGATTCCATTTCTTTAATAAGAATAAACCTATTCTTATTAAATTCTGTGTATTGCTAGATTGTGTTTTATCAGGAATTAGTACATTTCAGGTAGATTATCAAGCCTCAATTTCATAGTATTGCTTTATTATCCTTTTAAAGTCCATGAAGTCTGCAGTTACATCCCCTCTTTCATCTCTGATTTTTATAGTAGAGTTGGAATTTCCTTTCTCTCATGTGCAAGGCTAGTTTGTAGTATGAGCTGGAGTTTAGTATTTCTCTTCCTCCAGGTCAGTAGGCTCTGACAAAACCCCCACAGAATAGATGCCAGTTAAATAGTTTCTCCTTAAGGCAGACCTTGTTAGGCACAGAATGACGTGGCATTTTTCAAAAAAGTTCCTTTCCCCCTTCGGTATGTATGGGTGGAGGGAGTTTTTCTAGTATTCATTATGAGAACCAGGTTCGTCTCCTGAAGGTAAAAACTCATAAAAGTTGTAGGTCCTCACTCTGCCAATGGCTCTGGAGATTTCAGTCCTCAAAGTTTCCCACACTGAGCCTTCAGCAATTCATCAGTTATGGTTCAGCTTTTCCTGTAATAGCACGGGAGGTTTCTGCTTTGGATTTCCTTCTATTTGCCTATGTATCCAAAATTGGGAGCCATGATTTGCATTGTGACCTCACTTTGGACACATCTAAGTGTGCTGATTTGGGTTTGGGGGGGGTATTTTTTTCTTTCCTTTAGTTGTTCAATTTTTTTTTTTTTTATGTTATTAAGAGAAAGTGGCAACAGCTAAGTTTCCTACGTTCTAAACTGGAAGTACTGCGAGAGTCTTTTAACTGTGAATTAAGTCGTTTTTCTTGTTCTTTGTTTTTTGGGCTTCCCCCCACCCCAGGGATTGAATCCAATGGCACTCAACCACTGAGCCACATTCCCAGTACTTTTTATATTTTATTTTGAGACAGGGCCTTGCTAAGTTACTGAGGCTGGCTTTGAACTTGCAATCCTCCTGCCTCAACTTCTGGAGCCGCTGGGATTACAGGTGTGCACCACCACGCTTGGCTTTCTTTACTTTTTTAAAAATTCTTATTTTCTGGAATCAGTTTTAGTTTGTATCCTTCTAGGAAGTTTTCCTTTTCATCTAGATTATCTCATTTGTTGAAATGTAGCTTTTATAATGTTCCCTTTAACTTTTTAAAATTTATGTAAAGTTAGTAGTAGTGTCCTCTCTTTCATTTCTGATTTTATTTGAATCTTGTCTTTTTATTTAGCTTCTCAGGTAGCTACTATTTCATTTTTTTTCTCTATTCCTTTTCTTTGATGAATCTTCACTTTCATATTTACTATTTCCTTCATTTTGCTTGTTTTGGCTTTAATTGATCCTTTTTCTACTCTCAAGATGGAAAATCAGTTTGTTGATTTGAGAATTTCTCTTTTAATTTCCCTGCAGCACTGCTTTAGCTTTATCCTATAATGTTTGAATATGTTGAGTTGTCATTTAACCCAAAATATTTTCTAATTCCCTTCATGATTCTTTCTTTGGTCCATTGATTATAGTGTGTCATTTTATTTCTGTATATGTTTAATGTATCCAAATTTGTTTCTGATATCCATTCATAATTTTAATTTCATTGTCATTAGATAATAGGACATACACATTGTCCTGGAGAATGCACCATGTGCACTTGAAGAATATACATTCGGTTATTGAGAGTAGTGTTTAGTAGAAGCATGTGTGTCTACTGGCTGTATAGTGCTTTCATAGGTTTTGTTTTCTCCTTGATCATCTATTTTAAAATGGATTGTTGCAAATGGAATCTGAAGGGAATGGAGTGGTGGCTCAGTGGATACGGCGCTTGCCTGGCATGCGTGAGGATGTGAATTTAAACCCCAGCACCATGTATACAACAAAGTGTTGGAGCAACAAAAGTCACTTGAAAAACTAAATAAAACTGATTCTCTCTCACTCACTGTCTCCCTCTCTTTAAAAAAAAAAAAGAAAGAAAAAAGAAGAAAATGGAATCTTAAATTGTCTGTTCCTCTCTTTAATTAATTCCGTCATTTTTTGCTTCATGTATTTTGGTGTTCTGTTGTTAGGCACATATATGTTTTTAACAGTTATATCATATTAGTGGATTGACCTTTGTATTATTATAAAACATGCTCATTTGTCTCTGGTAATACTATCTTAAAGTTTATTTTACTTGATATTAGTAAAGGCACTATAGTACATTTTTCTTTTTTGTAATGCTGGGGATTGAACCCAGGGTTTTGTACATGCCAGGCAAGCATTATAACACTGAGCTATATCCCCATTCCTCCAGCTCTCTTTGGCTACTGTTTGCATAATATATAATATATACATAAGATGCATATTATATATGTAGAATACATATATATCTTATGTTCTTCTTTTACCCTGCTTGCGTATTCAAAAATAAAGTATCTTTTTAAAAAATTTTTTTGAAAGAGTGAAAGAGAATTTTATTTTTTCATCTATTTTTTGTTTTTCTGACAATTATTCATGTGGTGCTGGGGTTTGAACCCAGGTCCTCACACATGCCAAGCAAGCGCTATACCGCTGAACCACCACTCTAGCCCCTAAAGTGCCTTATGGACAGTATATAGTTAGGCTATTTAAAGGTCTGTGTTTGCCAGTGTCTGCCTTCTAATTGTATTTATTCTATATACATTTACTGTAAATATAGATAAACTAGAATTTCTGTCTGCCTTTTTGTCTTTGTTTTTCTGTTCATCTATTACTGCCTTTCCTGTGTTCAGTAGATGTTTCCTAGTGTACCAGTTTTAACTCCCTTTTTATTTCTTTGACTGTATTTGTTAGAGTTGTATTCTTGTAGACCTGGAAATACAGCTAACATAACTGCTATGTTTGAACTAATACCAGTTACAATTAGTTACAGTAATACAAGGAAAATTTGTTAACTTTTAACAACAAACTCTGTCAGTTTGCTTCTTAGAGGGTGCCCTAATTTATTAGCCATTTTTTTAAGAGAGAGGGACAATGAGAGAGAGAGAGAAAGAATCAGTTTTATTTAGTTTTTCATGTGGCTTTCATTGCTCCGACACTTAGTTGTGTACGTGGTGCTAGGGTTTGAACCCACATCCTTGCGCATGCCAGCCAAGTGCCATAGCTACCAAGCCACTGCTTCAGCCCCTTATTAGCCATTTTTGAAGGAAAGCTTTGCTAGATACAGAATTCTTGGTTCATAGTGTTTTACTAGTCTCACTTTATTATTTTTGTTTTTAATGATACATAAAAGCAATATTTGTACATTTTAAAGGGAAATCATTTGTTTTGATACATTTATACATTATACAATGATTAAATCTAGCTAAACATATGTGTCGCCTCAAACATTTGTCATTTCTTTTATGGTAACAACATTCAAAATCCTTTCCACATGAAACTTTTGATTGTTAGCTGTAGTCACCTTACTCTGCAGTAGTATATCAAAATGTCTTAGTCTTTTTTTTTTTTTGATGAATATGGAGTTACAATTGAAGGGGAAACATTGTCAAACAATCAAGAGCAAACGTATATATACTTAGTTATCCAAGGCTAATGCCATGTCATGGATGCCCCGCTTGGGTTCCCTGTGTTGCTGTTTCCCCCAGAAGACCCCCTGAGTTGAAAGAATATCTCGTGGAGGTCAGAGATCACCTCCTGAGATGATTCCCACATATTCTCACCCTCCAGTCTCCTGGATATTCTTCCTAAGCCCCCCTACCCTGTCCCGCACCCTACGCCACTAGGTATCCTAGGCAGTCATCCCCCAGTTGCGTTAAGAATCATACAATTTGAGGTTATTATTAGCTTAGCCATCTAACATACTACTTCTCAATATATTCTAACTTCCACAGATGAGAGAAACCATTCGGCCCTTGAGTCTCTGAGATTGGGATACTTCACTTAGCATAATTCTTTCCATCTCCATCCATTGGATTTCAAAAGTCATAATATCGTCTTCTCTAATGGCTGAGTAGTATTCCATTGTATATATGTACCAAAGTTTTTGAATGCACTCATTGAGTGAGGGGAATCTGGGTTGATTCCATAGTCTAGCTATAGTAAATTGAGCTGCTATAAACATTGATGAAGCCATATCACTATAATATGCTGATTCTAACTCTTGGAAAAATACCCAGGAGTGAGATAGCTGGGTCATAAGGTGGTTCCATACCTAATTTTTTGAAGAGTCTCCACACTGCTTTCCAGAGTGGTTGAACCAGTTTGCATTCCCACCAGCAGTGTGAAAATGTCTTGGTCTTAAAGTCTCCTTGCTTTATTATGTAATCCACTGTCTTTGGTCTCCATTGTTTCTGATGGGGCATAGTTCTTGATCTTACTGAGAATACTTTGTACACTACGAGTTCTCTATTGCAGCTTTTGAGGGTTTTCTCTGTTTCCTTGGCTACTGACAGTTTAATTATGATGTTTGCAGGTGTGGTTGTTTGTGAGTTTATGCTTTGTGGAGATAGTTGAGCTTGTTGAACATGTTGGTTAATATTCATCAAACATTGGAAATTTTTGGTCATTATTTCTCTTTTCCTTACTCTTGCTCCTACACTTTGAGCACTCCTATGATAAATATGTTGCTACATTTTATGGTGTTCTACACCTCTCCAAGGCACTGTTTCATTTTCTTTCTTTATTCTGAGAAATTAAAAAATAAAAAAATCAGTTGACTTGCCTTCGAGATCTTTCCCCACTTTCTTCTAGCTCATATCTGCTCTTTACTTCTCCAGTGAGTTTTTCATTTCATTTATAATTTTCAGTTCCACAATTCAGTTTCTTTTCCTTACTACATATCTGCTTCTGTGGGATTTCCTCCTGCATCTGTTTTATGAGACACTGCCTTTCTACTTTCCTTTTAGTTATTTAAGCACAGTTTTTAGTTCTTTGCACATAGTTGAAAAAGCTGGTATAAACACTTGTCTGGTGGACTTCTTTGGGGATAGCTTTTATGACTACTTTTATTCTTCTGCATAGGCCATACTTTGTTTCTTTGTTAAAAGTTTTATTTGTTAAAACTGGACATTTTTAAATAATATAAAATGGTAACTAGAAATCCCACTACTCCTACCCTATGAATTTCTTCTGATTTCTGTTTGCCTTATGACTATATTGAATTGTTTCTATAAAGCTTGTATTTGTCACTTGTAACCATGAAGTCCCTATTTGGTTATATTAGTGATCAGCTAATAGTTAGACAGTTATTTAGGTGCTTAAAACCAATAAATAGTTTTGCATCTGGTAAGGCAGGAATTCAACACTTAGCCAAGATGTTCACTACACTCGTTAGCCTTTATTACATGCTTTCACAGGCTTTCAAGATTAGATTGCGGTTAGATTTGTGAGCTTCCTCAGGTCTTTGAGAGCATGTGAAGTACCCTATATGTGCATATGGCTTTCCATTCCCAGGAATATATTGGAGTTTTTTATTTATTTATTTTTAAAGAGAGAAGGACAGTGAGAGAGAGAGAAAGAATCAATTTCATTTAGTTTTTCATGTGGCTTTCATTGCTCCGACACTTCATTGTGTACATGGTGCTGGTGTTCAAACCTATGTCCTTGTGCATGCCAGGTAAGCAACATAACCACTGAACCACACCTCATTTCCAGTCTTTACATTTTCTTTCAGTGTTGGGGATCAAACCTGGGCTTTGCACGAACTAGGAAAACACTCTATCACAGAGCTACAACCAGAGATCAGGTTTTACTTGTAAACTTTTTTGGTTATCCTATTTTTGCTCTGTTACCACTTCTGGCAGTAACAGTATATAGCAATTGTCTCTGATTGTTTTCAACAAATGTCTTCAGGTTGGAAAAAGCTACTCACATTAAGTGAATTCCACCAAGTCAGATTAAATAAATATATCCTTATTAGTGAGGTCTCCCTGGGAACTACTGAGTAGGTGAAATAAGGCAGCTTTGGCAGTGAAGCTTTAGAGGATATACAACTCATTTGGTTACCTCTGGCGTCTGCCAGGCTGCTTGATTTTCATCATAATATGGGCTGGTTTTAAGGCTGTCTTGGAGCTGTGAGGAAGATAAGAATAGGGCAGGTTTAAACACCACAAAGCTGACTTACTGAAATTCTGGTGCTATTTGTTTGACTTTGTGATGCTGGGAATCAAATTTAGGGTCCCATGTGTGCTAGGTAAGCACTCTACCTCTGATCTAGAGCCTCATCCCCTATGTTTTTGTGAATAAACACACTCTATATTGCTACAAGACCTTTATTAACTTCCAGATTTCTGAAAAAGTTGATTATGATCATTTTTACCAATACTCTTCATGGCTTTTATGGGGGAATTTTCAAATGTCTTTATTTGGCCATTTTTACCAACATTCATACAGTGGTTATTTCTGTACATTTGTACAATTCTTTATTTACTATTATTTGGGATTATAATAAATTAATGGAAATAATAAATTCTAATAAATTGAAAGTCCTTATCAGCTGTTAGGGTTACCATTGAACACATGCCTGTTAGCACCTAATGTCAAATTTTCAAGATAACCTGTCTTCATTTTGATGAGACATCATTTGGAAATCACAATGTCTAGAAATGCTTTTTTTTCTCAGAGATGTCATTTTAGTGGGAAGACACATGAAAGTTACTTTTTAGAAACAGCATTTAGTTTTTAACTCCTGAGTTTGCGCTTTATTCCTGTCGGTAGTGAAGATGACTGTCTATTTCCTTTTTTTCTTTCATTTCACACTGAATTCTTGGTTGTTTGCATTAACCAATATTTTCTTTATATCACTATACTAATTTCAATATGATCATACTCATAAGACTACTTAAGTCCTGTTTTCCTTTTAGGTTGTTTTATTGTTACAATACTGTGTTTTAGCTAAAACTGCAAAGCACTCAAATACATATCAATGGTAGAATAGTTTTTTTATGGCACATTCATACAATGAAATATGGTATTTAATGAAAATTAAGTACAACTGCACACAATATGGATGAACAAAAATAACGTAAAAGAAGCCAAACAAAAGCTCATAAAATCTCATGTACATGTATATAAATCCGGTTTAAATAAAGGCAAAGGTAATCTGTTCTTAGAGAAATTACTGTTATGGGGACAGTACCTGGAAGGAAGCAGAACAGATTTTAGAGTGCTACAGAATGTTTTATGTCTTAGTTTGGTGCTATATATGATCCATTTGTGAACAGTTACAATGTGTACAATTGTGTGTTCTATATATTATCGGATTGCACTAGAAAGGTTTGTAATTTTTTACTTTGTGTGTGTGTGTGTGTGTGTGTGTGTGTGTCTGATGCTGGGGATCAAACTGAGGCCTCACACATGCCAGGCACTTGCTCTGCCACTAAGTTACAAATCTAACCCCAGAAAGATTTTTTTTAATTATGTTTTAAAGTCAGTTGAAATGGTTTTATTCTGGGAGTGATTATGTCTCAGCACAATAGTTTTACTGGACTTCTTTTCAAATTCATTTTGTATAAACATTCCCAGATTGTGGGATTGGTAATATATAATACTATCCATAGTCTTGAACTTGGTCCTTTCATTTCTCAGGAGAACCTGTGCCTGTCAGGGATTAGATCCAGAGACCTGTGGTGCCTCCTTTTCTTTTGGTTGTTCGTGGAGCATGTACTATAATGGATGCAAGTTTGCCAGAAGCAAGATTCCAAGGAAATTTAAGCTACTTGGGGATGATCCAAAAGAGGTTGGTTTATTTCCTGATTATAAACTATTCTTCCTAGGGAATTGTTAAGCATGAGTGAAGCAAACTGTATGATCTATTGTTCCAGTTTCATTAGCACCTACTGGATGCTTAATATCTTAAAAGGTAACATAACCATGTCTTATCAAAGTCGTAGGCAAAATTTGAGAAGCATAAATTCATTATCTGTGTGTTAATTCCAGAGTTTTAAACTGCTATCTCTTTTGTCTTTTGAATATGAATTCTGGAAGTAATATTCATGACTGCCACATTCAGAAAATACCATTTCTAGCCATATTTTTATGCCATTAGATTTAATTAAAACATTTAGATTTAAACATAAATATACAATGGAAATAAATTAACCTTGATTTCTTATAGAAGCCATAGGTTTTTATCTTTCCCTAGGAATATATATTTAATATAATTTGTAAATTGATATCAAATTTAACAATGTTTTGGCCAGTAGGCAGTCTAAAGTATGCTAACTAAAAGATCAGAAAACCTCAAACCTCAGTATATTTAGCATTTGGATATAAACAAATTTTCCATCATTCTACATATCATATCATTTAAATAACACTGTAGGTATTTTTATTATTATTAGAGGATTGTTCTTGTGATGGGAAATTTACTAGCATTTTTATTTGTGTCTATAATAATAAGTGAAATATATAATAAAGTATAAAATTCAATCATGGTATAAATTCTTTTCAAATGATCGTGGAATTTTTTTTTTTTTTTTGAACCCAGGGGTGCCTTATCTTGAGCTTGTGGTCCTCCTGCCTCAACCTTCTGAGTTGCTGGGAGAACAGCTTATATGAGTGTGCCAGGCATCCTCTTTTCATAAGACAAGAATATGTTCAGTAAACTTTATGAAAAGTAGTAATTAATTTTCCACACTGAAAGTTTCATCACTAGTTCTTACCTGTTTATCACTTTACTTAGTTTGCATGTAAACCAAATCCAGAAGATGTCTAGGGAACCTCTTCCTCTTGAGCTCTGCATAGAAACCACCCCCACCTTCTAGTTCACATCAGTTAAGTGTTCACATTTCATAGCATTTTTAGAGTAATTAGCTGAAATGAGAACTTCAAAGTTTGAATGAAACAACTGAGTATCATCACCTACATATTTAACATCATATTATTTTGAAAATTTGTTCTTTGTAAACAGGAGTAGTAATATTATAATTGACATTTCCTTTTCAAGTAAACTTTTTTTAATTTTTTTCTCAAAAAGAAAGGGACACAGACAGAAAGACAGGATCAATTTTATTTAGTTTTTCTCGTGGCCTTCATTGCTCAGACACTTCTTTGTGTACGTGGTGCTGGGGTTTGAACCTGCGTTCTCGCTCAATGCCAGGCAAGCACCGTAACTGCTGAGCCACCACTCGAGCCCCTCCTTTTTTTATAAACTTTTTCACATTCTAGTCTGCAAATTTCATCCACATTTGAAATGTCCAATACTTGGTCATTCTATAGAGAGAGCATTTCAACCTTTGGAATGCTATCTTTATAGACACTAAGAAATATAGAGATTGGAAATAGACAAAGTAAACAAAAAATCCTTTTACTAAATCGTTGTTCTTCCTTGTCAGGTAATTGGATGGTGAGAGTGGAAACGTGACCTTTTTAAACCATCTGGTTTCATCAACTTAGCTCAGCCTTAGCACAGGCATTTTTTTATTTTTTTATTTATTTATACTGGGGATTGAACTCAGGGGAGCTTAATCATTGAACAACATCCCCAGCCTTTTTATATTTTATTTTGAGACAAAGTCTTGCTAAGTTGCTTAGGGCCTCACTGAGTTGCTGAGACTGGTTTTGAACTCACTGTCCTCCTGACTCAGCCTCCTGAGTCCTTAGGTTTACGGCATGCACCACCACACCTGGTTGAGACTTACATTTATAAAATACCAGCTATGTGCATGCCAAGTAGAGATTCATTCAGTAAAAATTACAGAAAAATCCAAATAGCTAGATGTGCATACATAGCACATACAATCATAGGAGATATTGGAAGTATCCACATTGTCAAGAGGATTTAGTTATCTAATAGGAAAGGCAGGATTCATTGTGTTTTGCATCTAGTATTTGGGGCAATAATATATAAGTAATAGTCTTCTTGTGTGTAGAGAATAATGCAGAATTAACATATCAAATTGTTCTTTTTATACAGGAAGAGAAATTAGAGTCTCATTTTCAAAATCTGTCTACTCTTCTTGCACCAATGTACAAGCAACTTGCTCCTGATGCATACAATAATCAGGTAAGTTTAAATGAGTACTGGCAATGATTTTATTTATTCATTATTTATGAATGTCTTAAAACTTTCTTGAAGCAATATTTTTCCTACCTTTTCCTTTTGTTGAAAGTGCTGCGGTGTTCCATTTCTGGTATATGAAAATTGTACCTTCCAAAAAGCATCGTTTTAGTCTTTTTAACTTAAAAGACAGTGCTATTTTAAGACTTGCAGTTTTTCTATCTAATAACCTTATTTTTTGTGGGGGTGTTTTGTTTTGTTTTGGTGCCAGGGATTGAACCCATCAGCATTTAACCACTGAGCCACATCCCCAGGTCTTTTTTTAGTTTTTGAAACATGGTATCACTAAGATGCTGGCTTTGAACTTGTGATCCTCCTGTCTCAGCCTCCCAAGCTGCTATGATTACTGGCACTCACCACCACACCTGACTGTAACCTTGTTCTCACATGGACAATTTTGTCTCCTTAAGTAGTCTTTTATGATTACATCAAAATTATGTATCCTCCAGCTACTCCCTTATTAATAACTCTTTTCACAGTGAGTCTGAAAATTGGAAGCTATGAGTGTACTGTGTTGTGCACATCAGGGTTATTCCTGACAGCAGAGACATAACGTCATGTGTATCTAACATATATATGTCCGGATATGTTAGATTTTGCCATATTTTCTTCTTTGGTTTGACCATGTTTCCACAAACCATACAAAGAAAAGATTGTGGGGTAGGAAGAGGTATTTTGTATATATTAGACTACCCTGGTTAGACAACTACATGATTTGGTCAGAAATTGCTTATGAAGCAGGCCAAAGACTAAAGTCTCCATTGTTTAAGTAGCACTACAATAAAAGCATTGAGTGAAAGCCTGTTAGAAATCATATACTGTTTATTCTCTGGAGATGTAAAGAAAAGCTATGCCTTTAAGAAATTCCTTAAGGGAGACAGAAATGTGTGAAATAGGAATTGCAGCATGACGTGATGACAAAAGTAGTGGGCCATGAACACTTATTATTCCCAAAAGTAAAAAATAATGTCCTTGGATACGTAATACAGATCTCTAAACTTTATCCTGTAGGTAACTATTGAGGGAGTTTCATGGGTATGTTAGGTGTGAGGGAGCAGAAAGTGATTTGTTATTTTTAAAAGATTAGTCAGCAAGTCAAATTATGGAAATGTAATTTGGATCAGTGTAAGGTTAGAGAGAAAAAGGAGCCATCGTAATTGGGCAAGAGATGTTTAAGGTCCTAAATTAGAGAAATGGAAGGAATGATAAAGCAAAATCAGAATGTGAAATATTTGAGGTAGAATTTATGAAACTTTCTGTGAAGACAAGCAGGAGAGAATCTGGGGATACACCAAGTTTCTGGTTTGGACAGATGGTTCTCTTAACTTGTATCAAGAATCAGTGAGTTAAAAAAAGAATCAGTAGTAAGCTTTGGGAAGTGGGTATTAAATTTCATTTTTGACACGCTGGTTTTGACATGCTTCTAGATTAAGTGGGTAGAGAATCAGGAGAATAAGCAAGGCTACCATTGCAGATTTGGGAGTTAGCAAAATTAGTAAGGAGATTTTAAAGTATTTGAATACATAAGATTGAAAGAAATTTTGCAGAGTAGAGATTATTAAGAGGAGAAAGGGTTGATGGGATTCTAGAACTATCAATATTTTCAATATATTATTTTTTAAATTTTTTTTAAGAGCGAAGGACACTGAATCAATTTTTACTGAGTTCTGCACATGGCTTTCGTTGCCCTGACACTTAGTTGTATATGTGAGTGCTGGGATTTGAACTCGTGTACTTGCGCATGCTTGACAAGTGCCATAACCACCAACCCACCGCTCTAGCCCTCAATATATTATTTTTATGACATAGTAATTTTATATAGGATACAGTGACACTTCAATATGTAATGATTACTTCAGAATAATTGGCTTATCACCTTAGACATATTTCATTCTGTTGGGATCATTCAAAATCCTATCTTCTAGCCATTTTGAAATATCTAGTTAATTGTTATCATCATAATTATCCTACTGTGTTAAAGAATATCACAAGTTATTCTTCCCAACTATACCAATGTGCCCACTCTCCATCTTCTCACTCCCTTCCCAGGCCCTGGTAACCAAAATTCTTTACTTTTATTATTGGTTTTTGCTGTTGAGTTCATTACATTAGTTCCCTTGGGAAATTAATCATTTGTCATTGAATAGTTTGCAAGTATTTTCTCCCTTTCCATAGTTTGTCCTTTCACCGTTTTGATTTGTAATCCAGACTTTTGGGGTCCTATGGGGAAAAAAAAATCTTCTAGTAATTTCTTAGTTTTTGCTCTTAAAATCAAGTGCTTGGGCCATTCTGAGTCGATTTTTGTACATGTTGATAGAGGTTGAATTTCCTCCTTTTGTATATAGTTATCCAGTTTTCCCAGCATTATTGATTGAAAAACTTTCCCTTTTCCAACGTATGTTCTTCCTGTCTTTGTAGAAAATCAGCTGACTGTAAATCTGTGAATTTATTGCTGGATTCTCTATTCTGTTCCACTGATCTATGTGAATGTTTTTTTGCAAGTGCCATATTGTTCAGGTTCCTCTAACTTTGTACTGTTTTTAAATCAGGTACTGTAACATCTCTAGCTTTGTTGTTTTTGTCAAGGATTTGATGTGGCTATTCAGGGTCTTTTGGGCTTTCTTACAAATATTAGGCAAGATTTTTCTACTTATGTGAGGTACATAATTGGCATTTCAATAAGGATTACATTAAATCTGTAGCTCACTTTGGGTAGTGAAGACCACCAACTCAGATGCAGCTCCCTCCAGTGGGGTTAGCTTGGTGGCAGCTCTGGGTACTGTGTGACTGGCTGTGTGGGTGTGGGTGCCTGTCAGTTTTTGTGGGTCATATAGAGATAAAGCCACCACTGTGAGCCCAGTTGGTATGTATGGTGTGGCTTGTCAGTGTCTGGGAGCTGCACAGATAACTTTGGGGCTTCTGCAGGTGAGCAGCAGTGCACCCATGTAAATAACTCACCAGCTCCCCACACTGAGCCACTGGCTTCTCCAGCAGCAAGTGCTTCTGGTCTCAATGTGAGTGGGGATTGCTGGGCCCCTCCTGCTTACCCTTTCCCCCACCAATTGAAGTCCTCTTGGTTCAGGGTTGATTTCCAAAGATGTGACGTAGATGCTATGTGCTTAGTGCCCTTCTTTTTAATGCCTTTGTGTGGATCTCTATGCTGTGCACCATCTCTGACACTCATCCTCAAACATGCCAGCAAAATAGCTAGAATTTCCCTCCTTGATTTGGTCTTTTGTTGTGAAGGAAAGTACACCAGCCACCTCCAGTCACCCAACAACATTTTAGGTGCTACTGGAGGGAGAGAACCTCATCAAGTAAGTGCTGGGGCAGGGGTAGGCAAAATGGAATGGAAAAGGTTAAAGGTTTAAGTGGAGAGGGAACCTGATAGAGGAAAACTGGAGGTGATGGGAAGGGATCAGCAGACAGGGAAAACTATGGGGATGTGTAACTAATGCTATCAAGGACCTGGTGCTGTTTAGACTCACCGTAAATAGTGATTTTGCTTCTCTTCTACTGTGGACTTCAACACTTTCTCCTCCAAACTGAACTCTTTGCTGGGGAAATCATTGGAAGCATATTTAATCATGTTCTATTTGTAAGTTGTTTTATGTGAAACATTTAGAAATATGTGTGAATACCTCTGAAAATTATTTTAAATGCTATTAATAATGTTGAGGGTAATACTACTATTTTACTACTTTATATCTTTTAGTCAGCATCACAAATAAGTAAGGAATGCTTTGGTACTTTTGTAAATGTTTAATTATGGGCAAGAAATAACTAATAAATCAAGCTATAAAAGGAAGAAAATGAATTCACTCAATGTTGCTAGATTTAAAGTTTAGCCATGTTTTAGTGAATGAATTTTTTGTAGGTGCTATTAATCAAATGGCTTTTGTGATGAAAAGGACAAAATAACAAAGCTTTGTTCTTTTTACATCCTTGATTCTTAATACAGACTATCTCAAACACACTTGATTTTCTAAGCAATTATATATATTCTATCATATTACTTTTTGTTTTGGAAAACTTCAAATTGTTTTATACATACACTACCAAACCTGGAGTATACAATATATGAAGGTACACAAGATTTTTTGAAGTTACAACAAAATCTTAATTCCCAAGATATGGGAATGTGTATTTAGATTTAATGTATATTTAAGCCAATTAATGTTTGTGAATGGATAAGATGTTTTTTATTTCACATGGTAGGTACTGTTGACAATGTTCATCAATGGATGTTAAATCAGCTTTAGAGATAAAAATAAACATGATCCTTCCACATAGTACATATTAAGTTCATTTAAAGTTATAGTATCATAAAACTTGCCATTTGATTTTTACCATCTCTCCTCATTTGAATTATCTCTGTCTCACATCTCAATGTTCTTCTTTGATTTAAAAAACTTATTGCTAAAGTTAAGCTCTATTAGGTCTTCACAAAATTTATTCTTTTAGTTTCATGGAATTAGTGCCTGAATTTTGTCAACTTAAATTCTTTATTTATATCTATGTGGTAAGCATATTTGCACTATATTTTCTGTTCTCATAATTAAACTTAAAATAACAGATTCAAATCTCAAAACTGTATTCATTGTATATATATATATATATTATATATATATATAATATATATATTATGATGGAAAAGTTCTCAATATAATAACCATATGTAGCTAGTGGCTATTAAACAGTTAATATAAGGCAAGTACAGTATATTTTTATTTTAATTGATTTAGCCATATGTGACTAGTGTCTGTCATATTAGACAGCATAACTTGATACCATCAGAAAGTTGGGTACTTAGAATTGTCCAGTAATCCACCCAAAATGTGCTGTATGAACCCAATGGCAAATAACAATAAACCTCTAAAAACTTTATCATCATCCAGGCTACAATTCATCATTCATAGTACCACAAAGGAGAAAACTTCCTTGAGAAGAGTTCAGGAGATCTCCAGAGAATTATGCCTCCTTTCTGGAGAAACTGCCAAAGCTGGGGACAAGAACCATCAAAAGCAGGAGGAACAATCCCTTAATATGTTATACAGGACCTGAAATGGTTCTTGTTCATACCAACCAAAGAGAAACCGCTTAAAACACATGACTCTGAGTATTCAAAATCATATTATCTTGATGTGATTGTTTTAGGCCATCTACAAATGTTCAAGATCATGATGCAAGATAATTCAACAGTTGTTCAGAAGGAGGAAAAATGTTTTAAACGTAACAACCAACAAAGTTAAATTTATAATGTACGGCATCCCTTCAAAAATTACAAGGAAATTTCATATGTTCAACAAATTAGGGGCAAGCCATGAGCATAATGAAGAAAGACAGGAAAATATATGAGACTTACATTGAAATGCTAAAATAGAAAGTTTTTTTTTTAATTTTTATTTTTGAACAACCATACAAGTTTTTAACAAAATAATATAAAATGTGTATAGTTTCTGGATACTAGATTTACCCCCAGGAGTGCCCCCCCAATTACCCACCCGTATCCCTCCCTTCCCTTCCACAATATCTCTAAAAAAGTATTAGGCTATATAACATTACACCCTATCTGGATTTAACACATGATAATAGACCACCTTTCTCAATGGCCAGGGTCTAGTTCCAACCTCCACAGATGAGTGGAGACATTCGAACACTGGTTCTCTGGGTTAAGCTGATTTTACTAAGCATAATTTCTTCCATAGCCATCCATTTACCTTCAAAGGCTGCAATATCATTGTTTCTAATTGCTGTGTAA